>NMUG010003011.1:0-15275 GCA_002855965.1 Monotropa hypopitys
TTACTATCAGAAATATAGTCGAAGCTCTGTCCGACTAAAATTTATTTTCTCAAACGCGGTCGGAATTCTTTCCGATCGTAGAAAAATACTTTTCGAGGATTTAGCCGAAGTTCTATCCGGCTAAAATCCAAAATCGATTTCAAGGCACAGTCGAAGTTCCGTCCGACTGCCTAAAAATAAAAATGACCATTTCCATAAACGCGGTCGGAATTCTGTCCGATCGTAGAAAAATACATTTCAAGGATTTAGCCAAATTTCTGCCCGGCTAAAATCCAAAATAGATTCCAAGGCACAGTCGAAGTTCCGCCCGACTGCCTAAAAATAAAAACGACTCTTTTTTGTTGGAATTCAGTCCAACTACAAAAAAATGTTTTCCGAAACTTAGCCGAAGTTCTATCCGGCTCAAAACAAAATCCATTTGGAAAACACAGTCGAATTTCCGTCCGACTGTCGTATTTAAAATTAAATTAACAAAACAAAGTTTCTTCCAAACATAATCGGAATTCTGGCCGATTGTGGAGAAATTATTTTTCGCCGAAGTTCTGTCCGGCTCAAAAATAATCCTTCTTCATCAAAACCGGGTCAAAAGTCACACGTATTTCTTTTAAAATTTCCCCTTTTCGAAACCGGGCTGAAATCTGCCCGTCAACAACTATATTCCAGAGTCTTTTTATTCCATACATAAAATCAGTAATAATTTTATATTTCTCTTAGCCGAGGAAACAATCGATTTCGATTCAAAAAGAGATTTATTTCTGAAAAAGAAGTACCGAAAGGGCGAGTGGGGTGCCTAACACCTTCCTCATTCGTAATTTAATCCCCGAACTCGAATTTCTGGTTTTGCAGACACCTTTCCAAAATAAAAAGACATTTTTCGTAAACAAAATGATATCTTTTACAACAAAAATTTTGATGACTTGGTATACCACAGCTCAATACCAAGTGGCGACTCCGAAAATTCGAAATCAGCATACTCAGGCCGCCATTCATTTTCAAACAAACCCCCGTATTTTTAAATCAAATCCATCAGCGCATCTTTTTCTGTCCCGGAAAACGGCTCCCGAACAGACGGGGGATGAGGGAAGGACGGAAGAATTTCCCGGCGCGACAGCTGGCGACTCCGCTGGGGACTTCGAGAGTTTCGGCTTGCGAAACCTTTTTCAAAATAAATCTTTTCCAGAATTTCGAAATCTATCAATTCTCGGGTTATTGTTATTACTGATTTGCATCGTGTTTATTTTTCCAGAATTTCGAAATCTATCAAATCTTTTTCTACTTATATCTTACTTGTTGATGTAACTGCAAAAAGAATTTTCCATCATTTTAAAAAAACAAAATCTTACTTATATTACATATGTACGTTTTCCATACATCATTTGCATCATTACCTGTTTTGGCTGGAGGTCATGACTGCCCAAAATAGAAGCTGTCCCAATCAACCTACCGGGGGCCCGACAGTAAGCTGACGCGACCCTAAAAAGTCCGTAGCAGGACATGAGGCACCCCAACCAAATCACCGGCTCTGCGATGATTTCCCTAACGGGGCCGGAGGTCTGAAGATTTGGGAGCCATTAAACCTTATCAGCCAAACGTAGCTTCATACTGCATATAGTAAGCCAGTAACAGAGTCAAGCCAAAACCCTATTTACAATTCTAGGGCAAACATTACATTTTCGAGGGGAATCCTTATATTCATACTTGCTAAAACACCCAGAGTTTTCAAGATGCATTAGAGTCTTTAGGGATATTGGTCGAGATAGACTATGGATTTATCATTTTTCAACCAAAATCTCCAAGTAAATTTACCAAAATCCGAGAATCCCTCCAGACTTCATGTCCGAGGCACGTCTCGAATTTTTGAATTTATAAAGAAGTCCATATGTCTCCAACTATCCCAAAGACCTTCTTCTTTCAGCACATATATCCACTAGACTTCGTAAAACCGTCAGCGTCTCTAAGGGTATTGGTCAAAGGTAGATTTCGGACTTGTCATTTCTAAAAATCTCCCGAGAATTTACAAATCCAAGAATATCCTCCAGACTTCATGTCCGAGGCATTTCTTAAATTTTAAAACTCAAAAGAAGTCCGTATATCTCCCCAAATACCCTCAAAGACACTTTTTTACATACTGATCCGAACGCAGTGTTGCCACACAGGTACAGACACTGCCCGTCCAGATCCGTCACATAAAAGAACCGTCGGATTTTCCGCCTAAGAGTTGGCCAGAAGACAATTTTGTCCACAGTGTGTTAACGAACCAGAGTCTGCCTTCTGGGGTGATTTTGAGGCACTCCAAAAGGAAAATCAGGATCTCCAAGTTACCAACTGTGCTTTCCTTAGCCAGCTTGTTCAAACACAAGCTCTTCCGTCACAACCCTTTGCCGAAATAGGGATGTGTATTCCCCGTCATCTTCAAGTCCATTCCAAAGCCACGATGGGTCATTCCGGGCACGCTCGCCGTATCAAAAGACTATGAACCCGGGCCAATATAGCTCTCCTCTTTACCACCAGATGCAAAGTCAGCATCTCAAGCCACGTAAGATCTCTCTCCCAGGGGTAGTAAGAGGCCCTCAACTGAGTCGGAGCTTCACTCCATTGGCAATTCCAATGTCAGAGGTGTTGTCCTTTTTAAACTCTTCAGGGCATCTAGACCTCGTTCCTTCACGTCCCCTACCAAATCCTCTCCCCGCACATTTTCGGACGGATTTACGATGCGCCTTTCACTCCAACCACATGGGCCATACCGTCAAAAATTGTCGGACGCTTAAACATAAGGTGCAAGACCTTATCGATGCCAGGATCATAGACTCGGTGGAGGCAAACGCACCCTCAGATGCCACAACGGCAACCACGAGTCTCAAAGGCTTCCCGTTCATGGCTACGCCTAAAGAAGAACAGGGGGATCTTGAAGAGGATTTGCTTGAATGACCGGTATGCCGACGTCAACCATCCTCCATCACCAAAAACTGGACAGTCCGTCCATTCCCCAAGCCCGCATTTCTAGACAAACCGCGGCAATCTATGTGTATTGTTTATTTTATGTTTTGTTTTCTGTTACGGAATGTAGATAAAATGCAACTTTTGTGCAATATATGTTCTTTTATCTTGTTACATCTAATATCAAGAAAAATTTCATATATTCCGTTCATTTATCTTCTCTGATGATACATCATACAAATACACAAATTTTAAAAACAATACATGACTCAATGTTCATCCTTTTACATTTAAAAGTGATCAAACAAATTTTAATATATTGAGAGTAAGACTTCAAAAACGAATCGGATTAGGATCTGATCAGAAGCCACACCAATAGTCGAAGACAGAAGGCGTCAAGCCCAAGGAGATCCATCTCACCTACACCTCCGATACTTCAGAATGGTTATCGGACATTCATACAGACCCATATTGGGGCAATGAAGTATTCCCCAGTTTCCAGCTACAAAGAAACACAAATCCCGTCACTTCAAGGTCGGATAAGTAAGCTAGACGAGAAAAGACTATCAGTAGGCTTTCATCCTCGGTTCTACTAACGGAGAACCTCTGAAAATTTCAGCTAACATATATGGCCGAGAATCTTCCAGCAAGGCGACTTGGTCTTGAAACGATTTATCCCCATACAAGAAGAATCCAAAGGGAAGTTCTCCCCCAATCATCAAGAATTTTTCATCATATCCGAAATACTGTCAGGCGGAGCCGTCATCCTAGCAGATATGGATGGACCTGAGTTCCCTCTTCCTCTTAACTCTGACATGTTGAAACGTTACTATGTCTAATTAGTAATATCTGTTTCAAATGCAATGATTAAGTTCTGATTCCGATTAAAACATCATCTTCTTGACGATTGATCCGGTGAAATTTGAGTGTAGTAGCACTTCCACTCTCTCTTTCGAGGCTTCAATACAAATTTCCTTTTCTCCTCTTATCTAACAAGAGCGATTCAAAATATATATATATATATATGTCATCATCATGAGTATACGATGATCAAAAAAATCGCCACCCCTTTTACATAAACAAAAAAGGAGAGATTCTACAAAAGATCTCTGCTTATATCTTTCTGAATTCCTCAGCCTCTCCTCACAACGGAAATGCTCATACTCGCTCAAAGTCATCGGACCTTAGTCAAGAAGTTTATGCCTTGTCGAAGTCAGAATCCGAGTCATTTTCTATAAAGAAAAATCACTATCCGGCATAGTTAAAACCTGAGAAGGAAAACTATGGCAAGATCGGAAAACCCCGCATGGTTAAAACCCGAGAGAGAATCATGGCAAGACAAAGGGGACAAATCCGGTGCAGTCAAAACCCGAGAGGGGAATACAGCAAAAATGGATCAATCCAGTACGGTCAAAACCCGAGAGGGGATCGTAGCAAAATTGGAACAAAAACGAAAGGCATCCAGCGTAATTATCAATCCCAAGGGGGAGTTACGGCAAAAATGGATAAAGAAAAAGCCAACCAAACACACACACACAGAACCACTCTCCGGAGTTAGGTGATACCACGAAGCTCGTCAGACCAACAATGAAGTCAGAACCAACGTTGGCAAGATAATCGACTTTCCGAAGGAACAACTTCTTTAAGGATTTAGTCCAATTCGTCTTAGCAGTCCGTCGCTTCATGTGTTAAAAGCTACAAAATAGCTTTCAAAATAAAGGATGAACTTAGGTCTCCGCCTTCGATTTAATCGATCGGACCTTGCATATATAATTTATTCAGATTGATCAACTTCAATTGAGTATCAATCTCCATTATCAGAGAAGCATACGTGTTCAGAATATATTTACTTATTTGATAAAGATTGCAGATAATGGAAATATATTCATACATCAGAAGCAATACGTTGATATTCTATAACAGAAATAGAAACGTAGAATATCAATATGCTAACTACTGCCGGTCTCTCTGTGAGAACGCATCCAACAAGCCCAGCAAAGCCTGTCACATCTCTCTATATCGGGTGGTCAACACAGTACTAGTCACTGTGCCCGATCGGTCTACCACTAACAAACAACGGAGCATTCGTAACATGGTATGCAACTGAGCCATGTCTGGATATACTCCTGGGAACAAATACTCCATATAGGCAAAACTAGATCGTAAGCCCTTTACATCATGGAAGTAAAAACCCCTCTCTCTAGCCAGACGCCGACGAGCTGCACGTAGTCTATCATGTGACCTCCGGACTTCAACAAGCGATCTATGATACGATCCCGTTAGAGTGTCAAAATCCTCATGCAGTCGATCCCTGTCATCATCAAGAGCAACAATACGGTCATATGACTCATCAACTAGTCGATCGAGATCTGCTACCTCGCGTAATAGCCCACTGATCTCCTCCATCTGGGCCTCATATCGCCGAGTAGCCTGTTGCAAGGAATCCTCTAAACCGGCTACTGTGCTGGTCGAACTGGATGAAGCTCTCACATCCTCAAGGTCTCGCTATAAGCTACCCGCAGCAACCTCCATACTCGATAACTGTAGGAACAAGTGATCGACATCTCTCTGAAGAGAATCTCACTCCTAAGGAACGGACGAAACCTGCCGAATGGACCTGTCTCTCTCACCAATCACCTATGAATGTCGAGAATATGAATCCATCATTTGTGCCGTATAGCTCGAAGACTGCGATGCCAAATATGAGGACCACTGCGGTAATACAGACTGATCCAAATATGTCGGGAAAGTGGCTACCATGCCAGCCTGAAGATCAATCTCTGATGTGATCTAGTCCAGATACGTCTCCGAGATACAAGGAGTATCACTGGTCCAAGCAGATGAAATCGTAACCCTCTCATCCCATAAAGCTGAAGCCTCTCCAACCAAAGGATGAGCAAAATCACTAGTAAAATCAAAATGGTATCTGCTGCCATCAAAAAGCGAAGAAGAGACTGGAATATCCTGGTCAAGCCCGAACTGTCTGAGGACTCGGCACCCGTAATACGGCACCACATCGTATAAACCAACAAGGGGCATAAAGGACAAGCCTAGCCCATATACAGTCACTGCGTGCTCCATAGCACTAAAAACGTCGATATCCCAAACAATGGTATCCGGTGTAATGCTATCCAAAGCCACTATCCAAGCATCCAACCGCTGAGGGATGTATCGCAAACCAACAATTCGCTCAGTCAAGAGCGCTAAGGGCATGTCAATGAACCACCTCGGACATGATGAGTGACTCCTGAAAACACGAGTAAGCAGCCATACATATAATAACTCAACGCCGCCACAGGCACGAGAATCATGAGACAGTAAAAACAGGGTCAGTCCCCTGTACGTCTCCGCCAAAATCGCTGGTATGATGGTCTGTCCTTCGATCACAGCATCTACCCAGAAAGCTACCCGCAGATCTAGCTGCCCATCATATCTCGGGAAGATTAGCCCCGCCAACAATACAAAAGCAAAAGCATATACGCGTCTGCGAGAACCGTCATGGCTGTCAGGTAGTCTGGCAAAAGCAGCCCCTCGCGGATCATAATAAACCTCATCGCCAAACAAGCTCCACAGAAAGTCGGGCCATACAATCGGAATCCCATCAATATCATCAGAAATCAGAGAGGCCCTTTTTAGGCTTGTCAATGCACAGAAAGCCGTCCTAGCATTCCGATCAGGGAATATGCGGGCCACGGTCTCCAAAGAAGGCTGCATTCTCAAGGCAAAATGATACTCCTCTAAAGTAGGAGTCAACTCATGAAGGCCAAAACGAAACAAGCTCAAGGTAGGTATCTAGTACCTCACCAAAGCCAACAGAAAGTCCGGGGCAACGCGAACGGTCAAAATACTAGCCACTCCCCCGAATAACTGCTCGAACAAAAGACGCTCAATTGGGGCAAAAGATGCCCACCAAGCAACCAGTAGTGCAACAAAAGCAGGTGCGAACGACATTTTCCTACAAAGGAAAACAAAGCATCAGTATCCTTCTTTTTACATGTCTATACAGTATAAAACGGTAGACTAAGAAAAAGAAGTACAAACAGTAAAAGAAGAGACAAACAGGAATAGATTACATTGCATACAAAATGTTTCTGTCATAAAAAAAAGAAGAAGAACGAAAAGGGCTAACTACACAAAGTGCCCTGCTAACAAAAGAAGAACAAAAAGGACTAACTACATAGTGTCCTGCCGAAAAAAAAAAGCAAAGCTATACAATACATATCAGCTACAAAATCAAAGAAGAAGAGTCTGTGTATGTCTCCTGCAGGCATATCAGACATCTCTGATCCTACTGTCATCCCGTCGACTGCGACATCTGGGCCTCCTGTCAACAGAACCTCTAGGGGGGTCCGGGGCATCCTAAAACACAAAAAACAAATAATTAGTAATGAAAAAAACAGTAAAGACAGGTCTACATAGATCTATGAAAAGACAGAAACAGAAAATAAACTACTATGTTTACGTACCTCATCTGGGGGAAACTGGCCTGGCGGTGCTCCTCTCTGCCGAGCGCTCCACTGCTGGTAGGCCTGATAGAACCTCGATAGCTCATCCTCTAGAATGGGTTGAGAAGACTGGACTCTGCTATCTGCATCCCTCATCATCCGAAAGAAGCGCTCCTGCTCAGCGCCGATCGACTCTCCACCTCGAACTGTGATCGTTGTGGTGAAGCGGCCGATGGATACACTCCGGAACCAGGCAGGGTAGTCTCCCCGCACCATGAACCCAGCAACATCAAAATCTCCACAGACTAGAGACAAAGCCTGCCCAAAAGTGATAGTAGGCGGGCATCTGGAGATCAAAGCCTCTCCCGTCGTCTGGTGCCAACAGTGGTCGCCCATGTACAGCTCCCAGGAAGTGTAGGAGAAGAAGGTGCACCGTTGAGATGACAAATATATCTCAACACCATAATTCCCTCCCAATGCTATCCAATCGAACGGCTGCCAGGAGATGTCGTCCGGCGTAACTAGCTCCAGCTGTGAGCGAAGCGTCACAAAATCTAGCAAGTCAACAGCATGCGCAGATGGACGCGACCACCGTAAATCCCTAGGGATGTCAAGTCCTAGGCCGGTGGAAAGGGGGCACCCTACGCTCAAATGCTCAAAAGACCACCACAGGAGAAAGGGCCAAAAACCTAACTGTGTCGATAAAGGGTTGCTGGCTCTCCTCCTCATAGCTTGGAAGAAAGAGGCAAACGTGAAGGCTCTCCAGTCAAAGAAGTCGTCGTCTGGGAAGTCTACAATCCCGACATATGCCACTGAAAACAAAGTGTCGTTGTTGCATAATAAGCACGATACTATCAAATACAAGAGCAACCGACGCCGCCGTCTGAACAACTCAGGGATGTCTGTATCTACAATGTAAAAGTGATCTCCGCCCCGTAGCGCTGAACCTGGGATCCGCTTCCCATTCATCTCATGTGGGGAGATCCCCAAAACCCTCTCAATATCATATTCGATCCCCTCCGTCCTCAGGACAGGGACCCCTCCGAACCTCAGACCTGTGATAACGGCCCACTCGAAAGGAGTGACGCCCAGCTCACAGTCGCCCAAGTGGAGCGTGTTGGTCTCATTGAACCAATGCTCGGCAAGGGCCCTCAGCAAAGTGTGCTTCGAGCGAAATGGGGGAATGGCTAAGAAATCGCCAAAACCCTGCTCGATCAAAAAGCTTTGATACACATGATGTGCTCGGTTGCAGATGGTAACTTCCTGGAACCACGCTCCTCCAAAAGGTCGCTCTGGTAGAACTACCTGAGCCCTCAGATACATGGACGGATGGGACCGGAGCTGTGTCAAAAGCGGTGTATCAGAAACACACAAGCTGGCCCTTCGAAGCTCCTCAAAAACCATCGTCCCTCTCAACTGTAGCCCCACACCATCATGGGAAAAGGTCTCGACATATCCGGATCGTGGTACTACCACGTCATCAGGATCGGACCCAAAGTCTACGCCGTCAATGTCGAAGGGAGACTCATCCCTCTCCTCCGCAGCAGGTCTAGAAGGTCCAGCCTCATCTGTGGGATCCTTCTCTAGTCTACACCGAGAAGTCATCCTACAAAAACAAAAGAAAGAAAATCATTAAACCCTGATTGTGCACCGATGCACTTAACTCCTGCACCGGTGCGGGGTATATCCAGATTTTTTCAGAGCTGTTGAGAAGTGGTAGTGCACCGTTTGAAATTTTTTTTGCAAATGAGGATGAGCAGGTGCACTGATGCCCTTCGATGGTGCATCGATGCAAGATTGGAACTTAAAGAGCAGAGGGTCTTTGAATCGAATGTGCACCGGTGCAGGAATTTTTGGACTTTGCGATGCATCGACTGTGAGAAAGGGCAGAGTCTCTTGGAATTCCCTTCTCTGACCGAGTGTAATAAACGTTCCAGCTCTTCCTCTTGGAACTAGAAGTGTTAATCCCAACCGAAAAATCCAAGTCCCCTACCCTTGTTAAATGAACCATCCCATTTCCAGAAAGCCTAATTAAATGCTTCTCTCTCCCCATTTAAACCTAAGACCCAGTCCTCTTTATTTTAAACCCCTAATTACTTACCCTCTCATCAATCCCGAAAAACCCCTCTCTCTTTCCATTAAACCTAAAAACCCAGCTACCCCTTTCCCTAATACAAATACGATCCCTTCCCCTCTTTCCCCTAGAACTTCACCCCTGCACCGATTCTCTCTCTCTCCTTCCCCGAATTTCCTCCCTGTTGCACCAATAAACCCCTCTCCCTTTTTCTCTCTGCACCGATTGACCCTCTTCCTCCCTCTCTCCTTACTCTCTTACTCTCAATCCTCTCTACCCCAATGGCTAGAACCAAGAACACAGGAAAGGAGAAACAACCTGTGGAGGAGACAAGTGAACACACCGCTTCTGATACCGAAACCTTAGCCGAACTTGTCAAGAAGAGGAAGGCCCATGAGCCAGTTACCATCGCAGGAAAGAATAAATGGTTGGCCTCACTGCAGAAATGAGGACTCCGTTGCGAGAGACAGGTCGACATTGACAACTTGGGGACCGAAGCTCACGGTATCCCACAGATGATTTCAAGAGGTATGTGTTTCTGGTTTACTCCGATTGTTGGATACAAGAATGTAGTGGTTCTGGAGTTTTATAAGAATATGGTGGCGGATGTTGACTTTGATGATACAAGTAACGATCATATCACCTCGACCATTGCGGGGAAACGTATCACCATCACTCCTGCCCTCATTGCTGAGTACTTAGGATATATACTTCCTAGTCGGGAATCCATAAATTATCCCCCGGCGGACGGTGAGCGCCTTGATGTGGGAATGATAAGGCAAGCGATTTATGCGGATCCCAGACGATTTCACGGTGAGAACCAGCCCGGATTTTTCAAGGAGGATTATAGAGTGGTCTCCAAAATAATGCACTATAACTTATTTTCCAGGGGATCAGAGCATCACCCCATGGAGAAATCGATGGAGGTCCTCTATATCTTCATGAATAACGAGTATACGTGTGATTGGGCAGCCTGGATCCTTTATCAGATTATTGACACAAAGAGGGACTATTCTTTCAAGCTGAAATTGCCGTTCCCTTGCATGGTTATGGCGCTGTATCGTCGCCAAGGTGTGAAAATGCTTGACAAAGACTACACTCTTGGATTCCCTGGACCATTGAATGCCGCATCTCTTTCCAAGAGCATCAAGCATTCCCAGGCCTCACAACCATCCACATCCACCTCTATTCCACCACCGGTGGCACCCCCACCATCGGAGGAGACCTTGGGATTTAACCAATGGGTGGAAGCATGGATGAAGAGAATTTTTTGTCAGAATGTGGAGCTAATCAAATACGCAAAGGAAACAAAGAGAGAAAGGAAGAAAGACAGGAAAGAGATGGCACGCTTGCGAACCGAATTGGCATGGCACACCAGCCGGGAGGAGATACTTTCGGGCACCAAATATACACCACCGGTTGAGGAGGAAAGCGAAAAAGAAGCTGAGGTTGAGGAGACTGAGAAGGAAGGAGAGGTTGGTGTGGGACATGAAGAGGAAGTTGGGACTGTTGAGGGTGGAGTTGAAAAGGACCTACAGATGGAGGAAACGCATGATGAGGAGTAGCCGGAGGGTTAGGCTAGGTTGTGTGTCTGTCGTATGTTGGCCACATGTTATGTTTTTGTGTGTGGGTAGCGGGATGGGTAGACTACCAACCGAATGTACCCGCTATCCTTTTTGGAGTCACCTTTTATTGGACTACCTCGATGTTACAAGCCTTAAGTCCTTGATGGTTTATGAAATAGTGCACGTGTTTTGGTGAATCTAATATTTAGTGATTGCGTACTATTCGTTTGCACTATTTCTTGTTGGCCTCTCTTCGAATGATACTTGTGATTCCGTTATTGCATAACTTCTTGCTTTCTTGAACATGGTGTGTTACATCCTTGTGTGAACCGAGTGAAAATCTTTATGCTAGTGTGAGGTTGGAATCAAAGCAGTTACCATCGGTTACACACAAATGAGGAATTTGCAATTGCACGAACACCATGACTCATTGTTATACTTGGTGAGGATGATTGGCACTTTATACCAACGTGCATGTACTTAGAAGAACTTCATGCTATGCTTATTTTACATTGCTCGGGACGACCAACGTTCAAGTTAAAGGTTAGAATTAGCCCATAATATTGTATATCATAGGGGCTAATGATGTTCACCTTGTATGTGTTTTCATTGTTAAATGGTTGTTTTCGAGATATAATTGCACTTGGTCGATTCTAGTGGAACTGCAAGAAATTATGTTTATGGTGACGTAGTTGATGCTTAAGGTGTCAATGGATGTGAAATGATGAAGGTGGTGTTGATCCATGATGAGGACATGATGGTAGGAAGGTTCTATGACAGGTGAAAAGGGAGTTTGATGAGTTCTCAAGGAGTGCACCAATGCAGATTGGCATGGAGGACAACAACTGAGTTTTGAATCGGGGGTGCACCGATGCACCATCTGACATTTGGGGCATTGCACCGATGCATATTCTGCTGCACCGATGCAGTTTACTGAGGAAGTTCCAGAGGACTTGAGAATTGGTGGTGCACCGATGCACCTCAGAAGGAACCCACCCTGCACCGATGCAGGATTTGGTGCACCGATGCACCAGGTTACCAAAGTGAGCAGACAAGCTGTGAAGCGATGCTGCACCGATGCAGCGTGATTTGATGTTGGACGAGTAAAGAGGGCTGCACCGATGCAGGTTTCCTCTGCACCGGTGCACGTACGTCTGAAGCTTAAAAGTCAGATATATATTTTTATGACATATGGATATTACTGAGGTTTGACTCGTGGGAAATGGAAATCTTTGGGAGTGCAAAGGTCTTTGACCTGTGGATTGAGTAGAATTCGGATAGGGGAATGGAACATCACCAAGGAGACACATATTATTCAATTTTAACTCTCTCTCTATTCTCTCTGGGGTCTTTGGGGTTCTCTCAGAGTTCTTCTCTGTTTCCTTATTCTCTTGAGCTGTTGTAAACATTGCAATTGAAGGTTGAGGTTGAGATTATTGTTTTGATTTTAAAGACCATTTTAGTAATTTCCTTACATCCTTCTTTTCTTTTCTTTGTTTAGTCTATGCAAATGCTCTTTGAATTAATTGTTTTTCTATCAATGGCCATGAGTGAGTAGTAGGCTTGGGGTGGCCTTGGGGCCATTTGCCTCTTTGTCCCAATGATGTAGCACATTTCTTGACCTTGTGGTCATTGTGTGGAACACCTAGCATGTATTTCCTATTTTTGGTTCCTACCTCTAGTGTTATCACGTTGACTAAGCGTAGTCAACCTTTTGTCACGCTTTGTTCTTTGTGCGATGTCCTAGTGGTTAGTGAATATAATTTCTCATGGAAAGTATTTCTAGGGGTTCCATATCTCTTTCTACAAGATGTTTTCCTTGAATATGATTTCGGATGATGGCCACGTCTTGGCCTTAATCCGTTGATGTCAAGAATGTGTGAACCATTGGTACCTTGGGTGAATGCCCCATAGTCGTTCCCTCTTTTAATTAAGTTAATTCCAATTCAAGTTCTTAGGAAGAATATCAGATAATCCAAATCAATTTCCAAATTGGTTGGCCACCTATAGCCCATAATCTGAAAATTCCCCAAAAGAACAACTTCATTCACTATTGGATCGATCCCTCTCTGTGGATTCGACCTCGGACTTCCGAGTTTAGTGCTACACGTACCTCCGCCCTACGCTTTGGGCAACCTTTTAACATAATACACTCAAGGACGTAAAGCATAGACATAGCTACAAAAATCCATAGTATAAGATATTTCTATTCTAGGGTTATTCTATCGTACTAGTACTTGTGTGCCTCGTTTTCCTAGTTCTGGATTTGTTTTCTGGAATTCAACAACTCGTGCTCTGATACCACTTCTATCACGACCCATCCTACTTTGGAGATGAATCCATGACCGGCCAACAAGCAAGCTTGTGAAGGCCTAAGATAAAAGAGTTGAGGAATCCATACAAATAATAAAATGCGGAAGCGAGTAAACAATCCAGAACAGTGCATAGTTTTTCCACTAAGATAACATTGGTTACAATAAAGTAGGCTTAAAAGGGGCCTATACATCATAAAAAGAGATGACAACATAAAACACTGAACAACTCCAAAGCTACTCCTCAAGGTTACCTGAAATGGTTTTAGAAAAACGCATAAGCCAAAGCTAAAGTGAGTCAATATATAACATTTCACAAGTTTCATGGATCGACAGTACTTAATCGTAAAATAGTTTAATAACTTGGCATGATTGTATTTCTTTTCTGTTACTTTGTGATAATAATTTGTACTTAGTGTCTTCCCCAGGGAACTCAACCTGCCCCAGAGGCATCAACTGGGATCTCACTCTTGTCCCAGTGGCATCACCGGGAAACTGACACTTGAAAGTGGCATCACTCGCACCGAGCGGTATTAGCGTCTTTGCGCTTAGGATCCTGCCCGTAGGCTTTTCATCATCATCTGCCCGTAGGCTGCTCAAGCATTTTCTATGCACCTGTCATATCAAGATTTTGAATCATTAAAGTACATTATCATTTCATAATATGATAGTTGTGCCTTTTGGCTGTTTTATCATATTTTTCTGTTTCACCTCCATTTCAGTTGTATATCATGTCGTTAGAAATCGACCGTTTGATCCATGTAAAACAAAAAGTTGGTGCTTCATTTCATTTTCTCAAACAAGTGGTAAAACGATGATTTTCATAAACATATTTTCAAAGGAAATAAGCATCTTGAAAAAGTACGAGTAAACATGGTATATAAAGATTCACCTGAATGTGGTAGGGTCTCTTGACTTGATTTCTAAGGCGGTGTTGGACTCGAATCTGCCAAATCATAAGATAAATCAATTTCTAACTGACTGTTCTGCCGGACCGAGCTGATAGCCGAAGCTCAGCTTCTGGCCTAAGTGGCCGGAGGTCTGGGCTTCCTATCGAACAGTGCTCAGCCGAGAGTCCACTGATGGCTATCGGAGGGTCTCTGGTCTAAAGGGTTCTCTGTCGAGCTGCCGACGGAATAGGCAAGCTCTGGCAGTGCGGGGAAAGGTGCTTCGGTTGCCAAGACTGGTCGAAATGACCTTTGAGGTGGTCGGAAGGTCTCAGCGCTAACTGCCCGAACTGTTGGAGGTGTAGCCGAGCTCAAGAAGCTAAGGCTTCTAAGTGGAGGACTGTCCCTCTACCGAGCACTTGTGCTCGGGCATCTTGGGACGTCGGCAGTTGGTACGGGGAAGGTCAGACGTGTTCGGGAATGGTTCGGACAGGTCATCCGAACTGAAAAAAGGTTCAGCCGGAGGTCAAAACGAACTGAAATAAGAATTTAATGAAAGAATTAATCCATAAAAATTATGGATTTTGCAAATATATTCTCCTGCATTCATTTTAGAGTTCTTTTAGTTTCTGCGATTATTTTTATATCGCTACTTGTCTCAGTTAGTTTTGTTTGGTCTTTGTTAGGGTTGGAGAGCTGTTTTGCTGTGTTCGTGAGTTAGCGTTTCTGGGGAGATTCTTGGTTCAGCTCAGTTTTTGCTGGTTATCATCTGTCAGGTGAGTACTTATAGAATTGCATAAATTTTAGTAGCTTACTCTACTCTTGCCTAGTACAAAATGTGTGATTTTAAGTGATTGCGAAATGTGTGAAAAAGTATGGATCACGAGCTTTGGGAATTTACTGGAATTGGAAAAGAAATGAATTTGTAAAGAAAAATAAGAAGTTTTGTGAAATTAGAGTTAAAAAGATAAATGAATTTGTTAAATGAAATATATGAAATTTAAATGAATTGCAAAGGGTTAATAAAAGAAGAATGAGTTTTCATAAATTTAAGG
>NMUG010003012.1:0-15275 GCA_002855965.1 Monotropa hypopitys
TCGATGAGTTCACATTCAACACGATGGAATAAACATTTTAGGTACCCAAGAACATAATTTAAGGTAGAGTTCTAACGAATTAATGTTCGAAATGATTATAAATCGAATTAAAATTTTCGGACTGTAACAAACTCTCCTCCTTACAAAATTTCATCCTCGAAATTTACTAAAACAAAATGCAATAAGAAAAGAGGATAGAGTGGTTACCTCAATCGAAAAGATTTGGATGCTTCTCCAACATTTCGTCGCGCCTTTCCCACGTAGCTTCTTCCAAGCCATGGTTTCTCTAAAGAACTTTTACCAAAGCGATATTCTTTCCCCGCAATGACCTCTCTTGAGTATCCAAGACACGAATCGGCTGCTCTCCATAAGAAATATCGGCTTCCAATGCTAAAGTCGACCAATCCAAGACATGCGAAAGGTCCGTTTCATATTTCCGAAGCATGGAAACATGAAACACGTCATGAATATTTGAAAGAGTATACAGTAAAGCAAGACGATACGCCACCTCCCCGACTTTTTCTGCGATATCGAACGGCCCAATAAAATGCGGCGCTAGTTTTCCCCTCTTTTCAAAATGAGATGTCCCTCGGCGGGGGACACCTTCAAGAACACATGGTCACCCACTTCGAACGATAACGGACGACGACGGTTGTCGGCATAACTCTTATATCGGCTTTGCGCTGCTAGCAATCTCTAACGGATCTTCTGAACTTGCTCAGTGACTATCTGCACACTTTCTGGACCCATGACTGCAGAATCCCCAACTTCTGTCCAACAAACCGGTGAACGACAAGGTCAGCCATAGGGATGGCAATTGTGACCGAACCGATGGATAACCGAACCGTACCAACCGAAAATATCCAAACCATAACCGAATTTTAGTCAACCGAAACCGAAACCAAACCGAAACCGTTTGGTTCGGTTCGGTTATGGATTGAGACATAAAACCGAAGCATAACCGAACCGAACAAAAACCGAAAAAAATCATCTCTATTTAGCTATAAAAATACTATTATATATAAAATATGTGTATATATATGTTATATATAACATATATATAAATCATAATAGGTTTTACTCCAAAAAAAATTTTTAAAAAAATGTTTTTTTGGATGTTTAGTTTTATTTAGTTAAAAACCAAAACCGAACCGAAACCGTTCGGTTCGGTTATGGTTCACCGCTCCTCCATCCGTTCTGTTTTTTAGAGAAACCGAAACCGAACCGAAACCGTGCGGTTCGGTTTTGGTTTTCCTAAAAACCGGACCGAACGAACCGATTGCCATCCCTAGTCAGCCATATAAAGCCTCGAACGGAGCCATACCAATACTGGACTGGTAACTGTTGTTGTATGCAAACTCTACCAACAGCAAGCAATTCTACCAAGAATCGAGAAAATCCAAAACGCAAGCACGCATCATATCCTCCAATGTCTGAATAGTGCGTTCTGATTGTCCATCGGTCTGCGGATGAAAAGCTGTACTGAAGTACAAATCGGTACCATAGACCTTCTGCAAGCTCCTCCAAAAGCGAGAAGTAAAACATGGATCACGATCGGACATGATAGACAACGGTGCCCCATGAAGACGAATAATCTCACGAATGTACAAACGACTCAAAGAATCCACGGACTGTGATAAACGGATAGGTAAAAAGTGAGCGGACTTGGTCAATCTATCGACGATGACCCAAATAGAATCTTTCCCATCCTGCGATCGCGGCAAACCTGATACAAAATCCATAGTGACATGATCCCACTTCCACTCTGGCACTGACAATGGCTGCAATAATCCCGATGGACGCTGTTGCTCGGCTTTAACTTGCTGGCAAGTCAAACACCTCATCACGAACAACTCAATATCCTTTCTCATTCCCGGCCACCAAAACTGACGACGAACTGAATGGCACATCTTATCACCACCAGGATGCACTGCAAAAGGAGAATGATGAAATTCATGAAGAATTTCTTGACGACGCGGCAACGGTACAAGAAGTCTTCCTTGGAAGCGAACACTTCCATTTTCAAAGATAGCCCAACCAACTGGAGCCTCGCCATCTAAACATCGAGAATGAAGTCTCAAGGCCTCATCATCTGCAGCTTGTGCCTCAATAATAAGTCGAGATAAGTCGGAATGTATAGTCAGATTGCACAATGTAGCACTACCTTCAGCATCCTCGGCATGCAAAACAAAATCTCCCAAGCTAGAAACACTCTTCCAATCAAGAATTGCCATGTGAGCTAGGTGACAAGACCTACGACTCAAGGCATCCGCAACGACATTTGCCTTTCCTGGGTGATACTGAAGCTCAAAATCGTAATCTTCGAGGTGCTCCATCCAACGACGCTGCCTCAAATTCAGCTCCTTCTACGTGAACAGGTAATTAAGACTCTTGTGATCTGAGAAGACTTCAAACTTTTCACCGTAAAGATAATTTCTCCAACTCTTCAATGCAAAAATGATCGGGGCAAGCTCCAAATTATGTGTCGGATAATTCCTCTTGTGCGTCTTCAACTGCCTAGAACCGTAAGAAACGACCTATAACACTCCCAAATTTTGAAACACACACACACACATATATATATATATATATTGAGAAGTGTTAGATAGGCAAAGAGTATACAAACAAAAAGGGTAAAACACCCAACACCACACTAACCATCAATATGATCATTACAATGATTGCTCAACACTGAAAGGAAACAAAGCTACAATGATGCGAATAGGGTTTTACATCATAACCCTTTACAAAATGCATCAACCAAAAGGAAAGAGGCCAAAATAGGATTTATAAATTTATCCTGTACAAGGCGGCCAACAGAAAAGAAAGGAAGTGCTGAAACTGAAAAGTAAGGCAACCTATCATCTACTGTCCAGTCCAGCTCCACGTCCAACAAAGGATCCCGCAGCCACTCCAAGTCAAGGAGGAAAGGTCCTACAAAAGTAGAGGGTCAGGCACCACCGCCTGATAGAGATAGTCTATCTTCTAACGTCTATAATATTGGGTACAAATGTGTGACAATACAAGTAATGTAAATGATGCAATGCAATGGATCTCATTATTTTTAAAACATTTACTTTTCTTTCAGAGTTCCACATTTGACTCATCGTAGGGAAAAGTAATAAAGTACCGTTTCTAACCAAGACTCGAAAGTGAAGTACAAAATATCCAACATCTACCAAACAGTTGCCTAGACAAGGCCAAAGGGAATGGTATTCAAGTGTCGACTCACACTAAGTAAAAGACTCGTTCTCCGTTATATAAACGTGTTCCAATTCCCATTATATTCCAAGTTTCACGTGTATTCCAGTTCCATGCCTTCTAGTAAGAGCAAGGCAAATATCAATCAACAATCACGGAGTATCGGCTAGTTCCGCAAAGGAGCTCGTCAACTCCATGCCGTATCATTCATGTTTTCCCCGGCTCACCGAGAGGGTCCAGTCAAACCCCTATTGCGCAATGTCGTGTGCCACTCTAACTAGTGACCCAAGGTAAGCAACCCGAATCATAGCCACTCATCAGTATCCAGTCCCTCCTATAGAGTACAAGGACCAAACCACCATACCAATTTCATTTCCCGTATGACCTAGGGCATATTACCTCCTAGTCGACGTAGTATTCCAACTATGGCGTTCATTTCATTCCTTTCAATACATCCCATTTATTCACAAAACGTGTCAATTGCTCGCAAATCGTTTCTTTGTTTTCCAAACATTTCCGTTTGTTCACAAAATGTTCCATTTGTTCGAGTCATTATAAAAACGTGTCACGACTACGTTCTAAATCTACAAACCTCCCAAGGAGGGTCCAAAACAAGTATTTTCCCCAATTAAATTTATTAAATCGACAACGACGTATTTTCATCAAATTGGGGCTTTTCGAGGTTTGACTAGGAACCGAACTACTAGTTTCCTAGAGAATGCGTAGAGACCCTAGACCATGTGTATACGATGCCAATTGACGCGAACCACGACCGACCACATCAATTTCACTAATTTCGCAAAATCACCTAATCGGCGGATTTTCGTAAAACGTGTGAGGGAGAAGCAAGAACGCCAACAATACAAACGAGAGGGATGGAAGAACTCTACCTTAGCCGGAGCTCCGGTGACACTCGCCGGAAAAGTCGTTGGAAAACTTCCATGACCGCCGATACAAACCAAACCCGTCATCGTGAAGCCCTCGCAACAATACACCCAATGAGCAACTAATACATATACACTAGAGAGAGATACAAAAACCTAGGGTTTTAGTGAGGGAGAGAAACTTACCGATCTAAGCACATCACTGCAGAGAGGAGAGCGAGGAGAACGTCGTTAATACTCCACATTTCGCCCGAAAACCACCATTGATCCACCAAAAAGAAGAGAGAAGGGAGAGGGAGAGAAGAGGGAGGTAGAGAGAGGTAGAGAGTGAGATTTGGAAAAATCGGGCAAGAATGCTCAAACTCGTTCAAGGGTTGGATATATAGGACCCCTAGGCAAAATGACAACTTTGACCTTAATGATGCAGTTTGAACAGCAGGTGCATCGGTGCAAGTCAGGTCTGCACCGGTGCAAACTCCATTTGCACCCTTACTGCCTCAACCCAGAACCTCTGTGCACCGGTGTAGCTCCCACATGCACCGATGCAAACCACCCCTGCACCGGTGCAACCACACCTGCACCGATACAAACTTGAACAGAACCTACAGGAGCCAATCTGCACCGGTGCAACAAGTGTCTGCACCGATGCAAACCAAAATGCACTTCTGCACCGGTGCACCAAAGGGCTGCACCGATGCAACATGTATCAGAATGCCAAGTTTGCTGCTAGGGAGGTCTTCAACCGTCCCTACAAGCCCGAGATCGATCCAAATGAATCCGAAAAGTTCCAACGGGGTATCCAAGCGATACGCTTGCATTGGATACGATGAAATGGATCTTTTGAGTACCCACGAACTTATTGTAAGGTAGGTTTCTAACGAATTTCCTATCAAAACGATTTCAAATCGAATTTAAAATTTAAGGAGTGTGACAAACTACCCTCCTTACAAAATTTCGTCCCCGAAATTTCCAAGGTAAGAGAACCGAAACTATACGCCACGAAGAGAACGACGCACAAAGCACCAAACGCTTGGATGAATTCGCGAGAGAACCGGCAACAACGACAAGGAGGTTTCCAACCGAAACAACTTCGTCAATGAACAAGCAAGCCCAAAGAGACTCGCAACCGAAAACAAATTCACTCATACGAACACCCAACAACCATCGCAAACCAAACAAACCACCAACTTCCTTAAACGCGCAACACTTTGCAACGCAAGAAACACCAATAAAGAACCGAACGCAAACAAAGGAAACGTCCTCGAGAGAGATATCAACTTCCAAAGAAATGGTTTTCGCGCAACCATAGGTTCCCAAACCGAACAAGCAAGAAACGCGCATTTTCGAACAAGAAACACGATACGGCGGTCAAACCGCAAGAATATTGCCCCAAAAAATATTCAAAAATTTCCACAAAATTCTAGAATGTGCCACAACACAACGTGGACATGTCGGGAAATTTTCCGAGTGCCGAGACATCAAGGATACAAGGGGACACGTCACGGATACGCCGACACGCCAAGGATACTCCTAGGACACGTTGATACGGTACCGATACGCGGATACGGTACGGATATGATACGGATACGATACCGACACGATACAGATACTCCGATTTTTCCAAATATTTTTCTAAAATTTTTGAAAAACAAAAGAGCGGGTTTCGACTACCGTAAAGAAGCCCACAACGACTTTATCACCGCGAACACGCAAAACAACTCCGAATTTGGTTTCCGAACAAGATAGGAACAATCCAACCGATACGAAACAGGATTTGAAAGCAAGACAACCCGCAAGGGATGGTTACACAACAACCGTGCCACCCGAATCACACCAAACGACCACAATGCCACCAAAAGAAGAACCGAATAGCCAAAATCTCACCAACAAACCCGCGCACACCTAGCGCGGTATCAGAATGACTATGAAGTTTGATTTGAGATGTGCTGTCCAGTCACCTTCTCAAAACAATCCTTCATGTTCATTCCTACACCACATGACACGGACTACGCACACCGGTCATGACAAACATCACCACAATCCAAGTCGGTGCAGTCGACTTCAAAAAGACACATACATTCTACCCCAACACTTGCAACACAGCTGCACAACACAAAAGTAACTCGGCTCACTGATCACACCAACCACAAACAAATCCCACAACACACTCTCAATCAATCTCCAAGGAGAGACAACATCGCAGAACAGGAGTGTCCAAACGCAGACGGACACGACTCCAACGGATACGACAACAATTTGGATTCGCACGAAGATATGGCGAACAAGAATGAATGCACGAAGGCAACCCACGAGACAAGAGTGCGCCACACAGGGATATGATTCCCGAAAACAAGTTCTACGAGGTAGATAAACCACTACGCGCGAGACGAACAATGCATCACAGCCACAACAAGCGCCATGACTATAAGTGTACCATGAACCATCGACAGGAAGATGGCAAAAGCCAGTCGCAACGTCAGAAGTTGAAAACAAAATCAAGAAAATTTCCCGAAAGACGCACAACTTCTGCAATAGTCAACAAGTGCCAAATGAGGACCACGAGAGGTCAATCCACACACTTCCGACGAACAAGGAATCCTAGTAACGACAAGGATAAGACACGAGTGTACGCGACAACATTTAGCGACCATCGATCAAGCACGTTGATCCAAGAGAGTCGACGAGACAATGAACAACCAGGGAACGACATCCACTCACCGATCTCGCAAAGATTTAACAAGGAGGAAACCGATATGCCAACAGGGGCATACGACCGATCAACACTGCACAACCAAGATAAAGCGAAAGAGTTGCCACTTCTTATAACCTCATACCGCAATGAGACAACCGCTCTAACTCTCGTCTGCAAATCCCAAGCAAGACACACGATACCCCAATCCATCAACTAACTTATTCGTCTTTTCCAAAACAACGACTTCAAGTCAAACCCGCATCCCAAATTCTAAGTCACCAACCAAGGTCACTACACTTCTATCTCTTAATCCAAAATTATTTACTCTCTACATCATCATTTAATAAGGTAAGAACCCAAATGCCGCTTCTAGGAAGAACCACAAGATAGTCACACACACTATCACTCCAAAACATCAAGAGAGAACTACAATTCTCAAACCACTTTCCCATCTCATAACGCAACTACAACAACGACAACTCATCGAACAAACACCAAGGCACCTCAAAAGGAGGTCTAACACTCAATTCATACAACAAGCTTAATAACCAATCGAGACAATTTCAATACAAGGCTATTTCTCAAGTTTTTCCACAATCCCACTAATCAAACAACCAAATCACCGTCACAACCGGCTAACCAAATACCCAAATGACCAAACAACCAGTTAGCCAAATAGCCACACAACCAATTAACCAAGTAACCAAACATTCAAATAATCAAATGACCAAGTAACCACCTAACCATCAGTGGACCTACACATCTCAGTCCATCTCGAAAGACCTCGAGTCACAACGTAGTGCTTTTACAAGAACAAGATACCATACTAAAATTCCTTCATCCTTCTCAGTCAACCAAGGAGTAATCACAACCGCAAGGTACTAAGCTCAATAGAAATCCTCAAATAACCTCAAACCACAAGTCAAGATCAACTCTCGCATCAAACAAACGCAAGTACTGTCATTACTGACCACTAGGTACTTGTCCGCAAGGAAAACCTACTAATCCAAGGATACTTCACATCCCAAGTGAATCACACACAATCTCTGTCACTACAAGGCCTCACTACATCGAGACATCCTCACTTCCTAAGAAGGTCAAAATCACTAGACCACCAAGTGCTAACACATCAATGATCAGCTACTAGTCACAATCCCACACGTAAGGCCATTCCGAGATTCCACAACTTATACAAGGAACGAAATGAGACAGGGAGATGAAATCAATCCCAAGAGCAAACAACTAACAACAATCAGGTTATCGAACAAGAAGCCAACCACGCAACTGGAATGGGAGTCAAAACTCGACCATCAGAAAACAGTCGGAGCCAACGGGGCAAACGACAAACTCCAAAGATCAACGCCCAGAAGAAAAATAGAATTCAAGGCTCACTTGCAAGAGCACTACCATTTTCCAGCCGCAAAGAACGATTATCCAATCATCAACGTCAAGAAAAATGACATTTTTCTACAAGAAATATTGCACGAGGAGTTCATCCGGGATCATAAGATAGAGAACTCAAGAGACGGTTAACCAATCGCATGCAGAAGCCTCATCCTCACTAAGAGGGTAAACGAGAATCAACCGATCGACTGCCGCAAAGTCCACAATCCGCTACCAGAAATAGACTCAAAAGCCACGGTGACGACAACAAGAATCTGCTTCTTACGGAGGAATAGACTCGACAAGCCAAAACTACAGCCACCAACGACCGATATCGAGGAACAAGAAGCTAAATCATCAAAAGAGCCAACGAAGGAACTCATTCGCGCTCTAAGAACTAGGAACTCGAAACGGTTCACCAAGACAGAGTAGGTGACAACACTATCAACCAGAGGATATAACAGGAACACACAAGTCCAACATCGACGAGATCCTCTAACAAATGCCAAAATAGGCTCAAAGGTCACCTCAAGAGAGACATGATTTTACTCAAAATCCCAAAAGAACAACAACAAGACCAACTCGAAGGAGTAGACACCACAAATTTCCAAACCATTTTATTATTTCGAGTTACAAGAACTTGTTGTTTTATGAGATCCATGCAATGCACACACATTCAATGCCTAGATACACATGCCATGCACCCTAAATGCAATCCCTCAGAG
This sequence comes from Monotropa hypopitys, assembly GCA_002855965.1. Taxonomy (NCBI): domain Eukaryota; kingdom Viridiplantae; phylum Streptophyta; class Magnoliopsida; order Ericales; family Ericaceae; genus Monotropa; species Monotropa hypopitys. Next base: position 8,886 of record NMUG010003012.1, read on the forward strand.
CTACACAAAAGAAACGGTGCACTCATTGAGACTAAAAGTCTCACCCAAAGACCTAGGTAAATCGGAACGAGAGCTCTGATACCAACTGTAACAATCCCAAATTTTGAAACATATATATTTTTTGAGAAGTGTTAGATAGGCAAAAAATATACAAACAAAAAGGGTAAAACACCCAACACCACACTAACCATCAATATGATCATTACAATGATTGCAAAACACTGAAAGGAAACAAAGCTACAATGATACGAATAAGGTTTTACATCATAACCCTTTACAAAATGCATCAACCAAAAGGAAAGGGGCCAAAATAGGATTTATAAATTTATCCTGTACAAGGCGGCGAACAGAAAAGAAAGGAAGTGTTGAAACTGAAAAGTAAGGCAACCTATCATCTACTGTCCAGTCCAGCTCCACGTCCAACAAAGGATCCCGTAGCCACTCCAAGTCAAGGAGGAAAGGTCCTACAAAAGTAGAGGGTCAGGCACCACCGCCTGGTAGAGATAGTCTATCTTCTAACGTCTATAATATTGGGTACAAATGTGTGACAATGCAAGGAATGTAAATGATGAAATGCAATGGATCTCATTATTTTTAAAACATTTATTTTTCTTTCAGAGTTCCACATTTGACTCATCGTAGAGAAAAGTAGTAAAGTACTGTGTCTAACCAATACTCGAAAGTGAAGTACAAAATATCCAACATCTACCAAACAGTTGCCTAGACAAGGCCAAAGGAAATGGTATTCAAGTGTCGACTCACACTAAGTAAAAGACTCGTTCTCCGTTATATAAACGTGTTCTAATTCCCATTATATTCCAAGTTTCACGTGTATTCCAGTTCCATGCCTTCTAGTAGGAGCAAGGCAAATATCAATCAACAATCACGGAGTATCGGCTAGTTTCGCAAAAGAGCTCGTCAACTCCATGTCGTATCATTCATGTTTTCCCCGGCTCACCGGGAGGGTCCAGTCAAACCCCCATTGCGCAATGTCGTGTGTCACTCTAACTAGTGACCCAAGGTAAGCAACCCGAATCATAGGCACTCATCAGTATCCAGTCCCTCCTATACAGTACAAGGACCAAGCCACCATACCAATTTCATTTCCCGTATGACCTAGGGCATATTACCTCCTAGTCGACGTAGTATTCCAACTATGGAGTTCATTTCATTCCTTTCAATACATCCCATTTATTCACAAAACGTGTCAATAGCTCGCAAATCGTTCCTTTGTTTTCCAAACATTTCCGTTTGTTCACAAAACGTTCCATTTGTTCGAGTCATTATAAAAACGTGTCACGACTATGTTTTAAATCCACAAACCTCCCAAGGAGGGTCCAAAACAAATATTTTCCCCAATTAAATTTATTAAATCGAGAACGACGCATTTTCATCAAATTAGGGCTTTTCGAGGTTTGACTAGGAACCGAACTACTAGTTTCCTAGAGAATGCGTAGAGACCCTAGACCATGTGTATACGATGCCAATTGACGCGAACCACGACCGACCACATCAATTTCACTAATTTCGCAAAATCACCTAATCGGCGGATTTTCGTAAAACATGTGAGGGAGAAGCAAGAACGCCAACAATACAAATGAGAGGGATGGAAGAACTCTACCTTAGCCGGAGCTCCGGTGACACTCGCCGAAAAGTCGCCGGAAAACTTCCATGACCGCCGGCAAACCAAACCCGTCACCGTGAAGCCCTCGCAACAATACACCCAATGAGCAACTAATACATATACACTAGAGAGAGATACAAAAACCTAGGGTTTTAGTGAGGGAGAGAAACTTACCGATCTAAGCACATCACTGTAGAGAGGAGAGCGAGGAGAACATCGTTAATACTCCACATTTCGCCCGAAAACCACGATTGATCCACCAAAAAGAAGAGAGAAGGGAGAGGGAGAGAAGAGGGAGGTAGAGAGAGAGTGAGATCTGGAAAAATAGGTCAAGAATGCCCAAAATCATTCAAGGGTTGGATATATAGGACCCCTGGGCAAAATGACAACTTTGCCCTTAATGATGCAGTCCGAACAGCAGGTGCACGGGTGCAAGTCAGGTCTGCACTGGTGCAAACTCCATTTTTACCCTTACTGCCTCAACCCAGAACCTCTGTGCATCGGTGCATCTCCCACCTGCACCGATGCAAACCACCCCTACACCGGTGAAACCACACCTGCACCGATGCAAACTTGAACAGAACCTATAGGAGCCAATCTGCACCGGTGCAACAAGTGTCTGCACCGATGTAAACCAAAATGCACTCCTGCACCGGTGCACCAAAGGGCTGCACCGATGCAACATGCATTAGAATGCCAAGTTTGCTGCTAGAGAGGTCTTCAACCGTCCCTACAAGCCCGAGATCGATCCAAATGAATCCGAAAAGTTCCAACGGGGTATCCAAGCGATACGCTTGCATTGGATACGATGAAATGGATCTTTTGAGTACCCACGAACTTATTGTAAGGTAGGTTTCTAACGAATTTCCTATCGAAACGATTTCAAATCGAATTTAAAATTTAAGAAGTGTGACACGACCTTTCCATTTTGCATAAGCACGCAACCCAAACCTTCCCGTGAGGCATCATAATAAATGGAGTAACCAATCCTCTCTCCGGCACAATCAAGATCAGTGATGAAGTTAAACGACTCTTTAACTCCTGGAATGCCGATTCACACGCATCATCCCAAATGAAACGAACATCCCTTCTCGTCAAACGAGTCATAGGAGCCATACGACGGGAGAAATCAAGAACGAAATGGCGGTAATAACCAGCAAGACCTAAGAAACTTCGAACTTCGAACACGTTAGTTGGCCTTGGCCACGTAACAACGGCCTCAATTTTTGACGGATCAATAGAAACTCCTTCCTGGGACACCACATGGCCCAAGAACTTTACCTCAGATAACCAGAATTCACACTTACTAAGCTTGGCGTACAACTGGTGCTCCCTCAAAAGCTCGAGGACAACGCGAAGATGCTCGACATGCTCATTTGAAGTGGAAGAATATACCAAGATGTCGTCCACAAACACGACAACGAATTGATCAAGATAAGGATGGAAGATACGATTTATCAAGTCCATGAAAGAAGCAGGCGTATTGGTTAGCCCAAACGGCATAACCACAAACTCGAAATGTCCATAACGGGTAAGGAAAGCGGTTTTCGGAATATCTTCCTGACGAATACGCAACTGATGATAACGCAACCTTAAGTCAATCTTTGAAAAACATATCGACCCTTGCAGTTGGTCGAAAAGATCATCAATCTGCGGTATAGAATAGCGATTTTTGATAGTGATACAGTTCAGATTCCTATAGTCGATACACAAACGAAGTGTGCCATCCTTTTTCTTTGCGAACAAGGCAGGTGCTCCCCAAGGAGACGAACTTGGACGAATAAAGCCCAACTCAAACAACTCCTCAATTTGAGACTTTAACTATCCCAACTTGGCTGGCGCAAAACGATAAGGAGTTACAGATATAGGCGCCGAACCAGGAACAAGATCAATAGAGAACTCGACATCTCTCACGGGAGGTAAGCCAGGTAATTCCTCAGGGAAGAGGTCAGCAAAATCACTAACCACGAATGGTAAGTCGATATGACCTGCAACATCGTCATCTAGTGCTAAGCTAGCTAGCAAACAGTGTATCGAAGAAGAATCTTTCGGATCAAGAAAGGATGAAGTCGTAGGTTCACGACGATCTCCCATGAAATAGAAATACTCCCCGTCTGCATCACGAATAAGAACTCTACGGCGATAACAGTCGATTGTGACATGATGCGAAGATAGCCAATCCATGCCCAAGATAAGATCAAAACCCGCCATATCGAGAACAATAAGATCGGACGTGAAATGGCGATCGGAGATAGTCATCTCACACTGACGGCATGTATATCTTAAGGGAATGCGACCACCCACCGGAGACTCCACTACAAGGGGAGGGTCGAAAGCCTCCAACTCCAAACCCAATGCCGACGCAAATGAAAATGCCAAGAAAGAATGCGACACACCTGAATCTATAAGAACAGAAGCCCATGAATGATAGAAAAGAATCATACCGCGCACAACAGATGTCTCTGGTATCTCTGTAGCAACTGGCTGCTCCACCGCAGGAACGACATACACTCTGCCATGTGCTACCTGAGTTTGGCCTGCCCCACCGCGCTGGCCTGAAGACTCTCCCGGTCCAGATGAACCTCGCTTCACGAACCGGGATCCCTGACTAGACTGTGCGGGATTCCTCTGAAACTGCTGTTGCTGAGGCTGGCGGGGCTGTTGGACTGAGCCCGCCTCGCTACGATCATTCCCTCGAGTTGGACAAGCCTTGGAGACATGACCAGACTGGCCACAGTCATTGCAACTCACCAGGGGACACTTAGAACGAAGATGTCCTGGCTGGTTGCACCTGTAGCACACGATCTCAACACGGTAAGAAAGACCTCCATGATGCGGCTGAGCTACAGACTTGTGCCCCTTCTGAAAACGGGACTGCTCACGGGACCTTTTCTTATTCCAACTGCCAGAAGAACCACTTGAACCCGAATTCTGATTCCTGGGTTCCCAAACTTTTGCCTCTTTAACCGTCTCACTCTGTGACTTGATGAGTCTAGCACACTCAACCAAATCTGAGAACACTCGGATACGGTGACCCACCGTAAGGCGCTGAATGGATGAACGAAGGCCCTGCTCAAATCTTTTACATTTTCTCTCCTCTGTGTTTACCCAGTCGTGGGCAAACCTAGATAGCGACTGAAACTTCTATGCATATTGATTCACAGTCATCGAACCCTGAACCATCTTCTCAAACTGACCCCGCAGGTTATCACGATAAGACTCAAGAAAATATTGGCTCTCAAAAGATGCCTCGAAATCATCCTAAGACATCCCTGCCAATGGATCTGCAACAGCCTGAGGGTTAACACCCCCAAGTACTCGCAATGCATCACGATGACCATCGACCAAAGTGGACCACCACTCGCTGGCTTCGCCAACCAACTGGAATGAGGCAAAAGAGATACGAGCGACGATCTCCAGCATTTCAAAAATTTTTCTCACTTCAGAAAGCCAATGGTTTGCTTCGATGGGATCTACCTCACCCGTGAACGTAGGAGGATCCATACGGCGGAACTCGCGAAGAGCATCTGCAAGACGAGTGCCCACGTGCTCTCTAACTGCTGCCACACCTCGGCTATCCTCAACAACAGCAGTGGCAATGTCGCGGATAAACTTCCCTGCATTGGCCATGCCTCCAGGTACAAACCCTTCAACCTACACCTCGTCGGTATGCTCCCTCTGATGCCCAATCACTTCCTCACTTCTAGCATCAGGAACCTCAACCCCACGGCGACCACGACCACGATAGGCAATGCGACGACCAGCCATTTTCTATGACACAAGAAAAGATGGCATAAGTAGAGGACTGGAACAGAACACAGCATAACAGGGCTAAAGAGTACCAAAACGACGTGGAAATAACGACAAACCAATAACACTTCGACGCAAGAGTACTCAACCCACGACATACTTGGAAATTGAAGAAGGAAAGACACCCTTCACAACATACATACTCTTCTAAGAAGACCACAACCCATAAGTTCACCACTTTTATTTTAGCCATGCTTCATGCAATGCACATACACAAGCAATCATATGCAATGCATTTTTAAACCCGAACCCGACGCGCCCAATGTAGGACTATATGTCCCCTTCCAACGTCCTAAGTTTTTGCAACCTATTGCTCTGATACCAACTGTAACACCCTGAAAATTTAAACCATTTTTTAAAGGCAATGCATAAGAGCAATATAAGAGAAAATACTATCTAATAATCATCACCCCACCAAAAGAACCATAAAAAGCTTCACTAATGATCACACACATGAGTTTAGAATAGTTATTACAGACGGGTGTTACAAACTTCATAGTACTGAAATGAAACATGAAAAAGATAATGGTCCATGACGCCGACCAATGCTCCAATGCCATCCATCAGCTTGAACCCCATCAAACTACTTTGCCGGGTCCTTCCCTAAAAAGAGAGTGTTAGGCCAATGCCTAGTAGGAAGCTTTAAACAAGATATTCATATGATTGCATTATACGAAAAAGTGAAAGAGATGTATGCATAGAAGATGGCTAAATAAAGAGATGTGTTGACCACGGGAAGGGAGAATTGTTCCAAGACATTTCTTATAAATTTCCAAAGTATTCCAACTAGTGGCTTGCTAGGTGTTCCAAGATATTCCAACACAGTTTTCCATTTATTTCAATTCCACATACCACAAATTCCGATGGTAGATTTCATTATATAAATTTTAGGAGTTTAGGCTATTTCCGAGATAGTCGATCGTCAACGATCTAACCGACGATTCCAAGAATTTCCC
>NMUG010003013.1:0-15275 GCA_002855965.1 Monotropa hypopitys
TAGTGGTGTTTGAGAATATATGAGTATTGGCATGATTGGGATTGCATCATAGGGATTCACACCACTTGCACATGTCACCATAATTACATTTTCACTTGGTAGACGCATATTTGCTGGGTCTTTATGACTCAACCTTCTTTTTACAGTTTTCTGCAGGTTTGCATGGTCGATAGCTTATAGCTGGGAATTGGCTTGGGCTTACTCTATTTTCTTTCATTGTGAGTAGCATGCCATGCACATTTTCATTTCAATATTGTTAGCTCCCCCTTCTCCCTTGTAGCCTTCGGGCCATCCCCTTTAATTAAAGAAAAAGTGTAAGTATTTTATTTCAAAGCAAGTTTCATGAATGGAAATTGTAAAGAATGTTTATGTTTTGTAACTCACGGCCCCCTTTCATGTGGTATGAGTGATGTGGTTTGACAATCAATTATTCTTTTGTTCTATTTCAAAAAAAAAATAGTTTGAAAATTCGGGTGTTGATACCCAAATATTGGCTCAGTCCCTACAAGTTCAGAAATCAGCAAAACGGTCTTCACAGGGATCAAAACGCACATCCGGAATGTTCGGACTTCTCGCGAACAGCACCGACGTCAGCCAAAAATGTCAAAACTATGAACCAACAACGGTAAAGTGTTGAGAAACATTTACCCATCTCAGAAATCCAATCCGACACATCAGTCGAGACAAATTTCCAACGTACAGTACAGAAACCGCATCCGAACAGGCCGAACAGTCTGGCACAAGCAGAATCCTGCACGAACGTCCGAATTTTTTTTTCTAAAGAGAATATCGAAGGCAAATGCATTTCAGATAAGCCGGTATAAAGACTGAATCCACCCGATCCAGAACCGGAATTCAGTTGAGGATAAACGTCAATTCGTTTAGTTTTCCGTGTAGCGGTCAGCCGGCCTCGGAAAGAAGCGAATGTATTTTGCACGGACCTCATCTTCAAAGTCTGACATTCCCTGCAGAACCGATTTTCTGGAAGTTGAGTAGCCCAAGAGGTGCACCAACCGCTTCTCACTTTGTTCAAAGCATCAGAGCCGAATTTCAGGGTTTTTCCGGGAAACGTCCGAATCAAACCCGAGATATTTGCTAAATTCACAATCCAACCCAGCGATCGTGAATATCAAATTTAAAATGTCAAAGTCCAAGTTCGTCGAGGGGACGGCCAAGCTCAAACAGAAGCTTTGGACCAAGATTCAGAACTCCAGGATATTTTTGTAATTTTAAAACATTTTTATTTATTTTCTAATTAATTTTCGGATCAAGATAAGCTCAAAACCCTTTAGGAAGCTTCCTAAAATATCTCATTCCAGCACATGGATCGCGAGCCATGTGATTGGCCGACTGTTGGGTATGTCGCAACTATAGTTGCGACATATAGGTTATATAAAGACACCTCCCTCTCCAACATTAAGGACCTCAAGCACTCTCATTGCAAACCACTTCAACCAGAAAACTCAAAACCTCCGGGCATTTTCTTACAAAAACCCTCTGAAACTACTTTAAATCCAGCTGAACCTCTGTCAAAACCCAAAATCATCCAAGAACCAACTTCGTTCTTGAAGTATCTTGACCTTACCTTCTTCCGGTAAATTAATTTGTCTCTTATTCTTGGGAGACTCTTGATAGTCTTCTAATTCATAGTTTGGTATTAGCCAGTCGGCCGCGTCAGATACTATACCCTACTATGTTTTAAAGAAGCTATCTATAGAAGTCGTCTCCCCGAATTGTACAGATTCAAATATATTAATTTGCCTCGATTTTTTTAATACTCGTCTTTTATGCTTTCGAACAAATATCTGTCTAAAGAATTTGTTACTTTATGTCTTTCTCCTCGTTAGAATTCGACACATGCTTGGCTATGCCGGCTTCGCTGTCGCGTACGAGAAGAACATAAAAATATCTTCGCTCCAAAAATATAATTAATGCTTACATTTTTATTTCTATAGCCCGACCTTGTCGGTACGCTATATACTTGCCGTCTAGCTCTGATACCAAGTTGTCACGCCCCGGATTTTCAAACCATTTTTTTGAAATATAGTTTAAATAATAAACAGGGGATACAACTACTTGCCATCTAGATACAGTCAATTGAATTTCTCATTACATCACAGAGCAGTACAAAGTAGAACTACAAAGAGGTACAAGCGGAAGTAAAGTACAATAATTGGCCTACTACAACTGCTACAGTGAAGAAGAACTACAAGTACAAAGTATTGGAACTACAATTGAAAGTACTGTAACTGAAAATTAAAGTGCAAGAGAGGCTACAAAAACTGAAGTAGCTGAGCCCAAAAAATCCAACAGTTGACGTCCGTCTAGCCCTGCAACACAGACTAAAAAAAGAAAAAGAAGGAGGGTCTGAGCAAACCACATCTGAGTGAGAAAACCCCTAACTACTACCAAGCATGCTCATGCGGTGCGTGCCTACGTGTCTACATGTAAACGTACAAAACACTAAAGAACCCAAGGTGCACGTGAAGCAAACCAAACTCTAGTAGCAGTGGGCGTAGGCGTGTCACCAACTAAGTGTGTACAACCAAATCCTCAAGACTGAGTGAGTGCAACGAGCAAGGCATCTTAGGTCCAACCAAAGTAGACTCTAACACAACTCAACCAACCTTACCACTAAGGTAAAACAACTCTAAGGATCTACCAAGGATCCCAAACCAACACAGTACCAAGATATCTAACCATAACTCATTCCACGAACCTCACTAACTATCCTTATCGTTATGGATTATATTCATATATAACTTGGGATATTTTAGGTAGTTCTTTCTTTCATTTCTATCTTCCCATTTCACTTGCTTCCCAATATGGATAATCCACGGAATCCCTAGCCGAGTCCATTCCAATTATCCTACCATTCTCGTAGTATAATTCAATCACATTAGGGACTTCTTTCATTGCTTCATATCATGGATGAACCACGGAATCCCTAGCCAAGTCCATTCCAGGTTATCCTAACATTTTCATTTATCATATTTCCAATGTGTAACATTGATAGGATTGGTCTGGTATGGTGGCTCCGGTAACACACCATCCTTTCCTATCCATCATTCCCCAAGTAACATTGGGAGGGCTATGCTATCCCCATTGTGCACAATGTCGTGGATGGATTGACCATCCGGCATTCCGAAACCACGTGAATGCCTACAAGTATAATTCCTATATCGTCGTTACCAATTAGTCCGAATACACGCGACTAATATTTGGATTAAATCATTTCTATTAGTCCGAAGGTACGCGACTAATAATTCAATTACATTATTTCGATTAGTCCAACGGCACGCGACTAGTATTTGAACCATGTTTTACTTCATTAGACGATTCACAAGTGACGGATTCAAGATTGAATACGAGTAGCCCTCGTAAGGCACATCCTCTATATTTGACAATCATTTGGGTGTATTGAACTACTTAACTTTTTCAATTACAAACTCAACCTTGGAAATTCCAAGGGAGACAACCATCACGACAAGTCAACTTCAACCAAATATTTCAAAACCAAGGTTCTACCGCAATGGGACTAAGGGAGGCCCGATTTTACCAAAACATGAAGGGAGGGGACTTAGACACCCAAGTCCCATTTTAACACCCACTTAGTGATTTCACCGAACACTCGATATCCCATACGCTCAAAGGGACTTATTACAATTTTAAAGGCTCAACGCACCCAATTGTTCTACATACATGTCCTACGACAATTCGAATATCACGATAACCCCAAAACACATATTAAGGTTAACAAGAGCATTTCGTGGAACACTTGGCGGCCCTAAACGTTAATGGCCACCAATCGTCCTACAAGTCACCAAAATGCAAATCATCCCTCCTACGGAAATTTCATCGAACATGAGACGCTCACATTAGCCTCGGGTGATACTTAGACTCAATTGACCATAACCCAATTCTAGGATCCCATCAATTGGACTCACAATCCCCTTGGTCATTTTTTCAAATACCTAGTGGGCACAAGATCACCACTCAATTCCACCACAATATAGTCCTAGGTCACAAAATCCAATGTACCTAATATGACTACCCAATTGTAACCTATATACACACACACACACATATACTCAATAATACTTAAGAATTTACCCACCGGAAAAGTCACCGGAGCTCGGAGGTCACCGAAAAACGTCCTCAACACTGCCATGATTCGAGCACACCACTGCGTAGATCGTCTCAAGCTCTCCCATGTTTGTGAAGGAGGAAAATCTCCAATGGAGCTTCAACAATACCTTGAATCCGAACTTGAGAGGATGACTTCACCACCTAGGTCCCCGGATAGCTCTCGACACAAGGAGCAATATTTCTTCTTGCAAAAACCTCATCTGAAGCTTGGATTTTTTTCGAAATGTAGAGAGAATAGAAAGATTTTTAGAGAGAGGGGGAGAGAAAACGATTTTCGAGTTAGAGAGATGGAGAGGGAGGCCAAAAATAGGTTCTGGATGCTTCATTACATGAAAATCGACTATATATATGCCCCCGGGAATTACCAAAATACCCCCACTTAAACTGCCAGAATCACAGTCTGCGCAACCATAACCGGTTGCGCTCTAAACCAATACCGGTTGCGCTAAGCGCGGTGGTTTTCCAAATCTGCTGCAGAGAGGAATGCGCTACCTGTTGCGCCCCAAATTCGCGCTACCGGTTGCGCTATGCTCAGTCACTCTACTAAGACCGCTGTGAGGTATATCGAGCATAACTTCTTCATCCGACCTTTGATTGAGACGATTCAAGTTTCGTTGGATTTGAAATGAAATTCTCTATAACATTCATGAATACTAAATGTAAATTTTCAAAATATGTCGTGGTCGTAATGGGCCTCAAAAGCCCTCGGCACATTGCCGAAACCACCCAAAATCACACCAACTCAATATCGGAGATCCTCACCGCTCTCGGTCGCTAGACTATCATCTATTGAACCCCAACCTACAGCGATTGTTATAAAAACTCATTTTCCAAGAATAAATCGATTTTTCATTAAGTATAAAAATACGTTTTCATTTAAAATTTACATTTGAAATTCTAGGTCGTTACATCACCTCACAAAATTTGCGACATCATTCTTCATTCTGGACCACCAAAATTCTCGTCGCAAGTCATGGTACATCTTATTCCTTCCCAGATGGACCGCAAAAGGGGAGTGATAAAATTCATGAAGAATTTCCTATCGGCATGGCAAAGGAACAAACAACTTGCCTTGATAACGAACGCTCGAATCTTCAAATACAACCCAATCTCGAGGTGCCTCACCCTCAAGATATCTAGAATGCATGACCGCCGTTTCTTCATCACCAACTTGAACTTCCATAACTTTTTGGGAAAACGAACACTGAACTGTCATGTTGCACAAGGTGATATTTTCTCCAATTTCTTCGCCATGATGCACAAACTCTTTCAAATCATCCACACACTTCCAGTCACGAATGGCCAAGCTAGCCAAGTGACAGGACCGTTAGCTCAACGCATTGGCAACTACGTTAGCCTTACCCAGATGATAGTACAGTTCGAAGTTGTAATCCTCAAGATGTTCCATCCATCGATGCTAATGCATATTAAGTTCTTTTTGCGTGAACAAGTACTTGAGGCTCTTATGGTCGAAGAAAACCTCAAATTTCTCACCGTAGATATAGTTCATACAACTCTTCAATGCAAAAATCACCGCGGCAAGCTCCAAATCGTGTGTTGGATAGTTCTTCTCGTGGACTTTCAACTGGCGAAACCCATATGCTACAACTTTCCCCACTTGCATCAATACGCAACCCAACCCATCATGTGAAGCATCGCAGTAAATAGTATTACCAATGCCTCTCTCCGGAACAATAAGAATGGGAGAAGATGTCAACTGTCTCTTCAACTCCTCAAAAGCAATTTCACAAAGCGCCGAAAATAATCCACAAGACCTAGAAAATCTACGAAATTCGAATACATTAGATGGTCTAGGCCAGGAAAGAATGGCCTCAATCTTGACTAGATCAACAGAAACATCGTCTTGATACACCACATGTCCCAAGAACTTCACTTCAGAAAGCCAAAACTCACACTTACTGAGTTTGGCCTAAAGTTCATTCTCGCGCAAAATATCAAGAACAATACGGAGATGAGCCTGATGCTCTTCCACTAAAGTTGAATAGATAAGAATGTCATCCACAAACACCACCACAAACTGATCTAAGAAAGGCCAGCAGATACGGGTCATAAGATCCATGAAAGTAGTCAGAGCATTGGTTAGCCCAAACGGCATAACCACAAACTCGAAGTGGCCATATCAAGTACGGAACGTAGTTTTGGAGATATCCTCTTCCTGAATACGTAACTGGTGATAGCCGGACCACAAATCAATTTTAGAGAAGCAAATAGAACCTCGTAGTTGATCGAAAAGATCATCAATCCTAGGCATAGGATAACGGTTCTTGATTGTCACTCGGTTTAGTTTGTGATAGTCAATACAAAGACGAACAGACCCATCCTTCTTCTTGGAAAAGAGAGCAGGCGCTCCCCAAGGAGAAGAACTCGGGCAAATGAAACCCAACTCAAAAAATTCTTGAATCTGTGACTTCAATGCCCTCAATTCGACAAGAGCGAATTGAAATGGTAGGATAGATATAGGAGCAGATCCCGGAATGAGGTCGATAGAGAACTCCACTTCCCTTTCGACAGGTAGACCCGGGAACTCCTCTAGAAACACATCAGGAAAGTCACACACTATGACCGGTAACTCTTGGTGCTCGGAGACATCATCATCCAAGGCCAAGCTTGCAAGCAAGCAACAAATGGAGCCACGATCCTTCGGATCATAAAAAGCTAAGTCGATGGGATCCTGACGATCCCCAATGAAATAGAAGAAATCTCCTTCTCGCAATTGAATCAGAACTTGATGACAAAAACAATCTATATTGGCATTATGAGTGGATAAACAATCCATGCCCAAGACGACATTAAATCCAGACATATTCAACACTATAAGGTCGAAAGAAAAATGTCGATCTACGATTGTCATCTCGCACTGTTGATAGAAATAGTTCAAGGAAATGCGGCCTCCAATGGGTGATTCCACTAATATGGGAGGGTCAAAGACCTCCAAATTCAATCCCAAGGCGGATGCAAAATATAATTCCAGAAGAGAATGTAATGCACCAGAATCGATAAGAATAGAAGCCCAAGAATTATAAATAAGTATGTTACCGAGCACAACAGATGCCTCTGGCTACTGAATAGGAGGCTGAGGAGTAATAGTTGGAACATCATAAACTGGACCCTGGGTCATCTGACCATGCCCTGCACCATTATGCTGGCCTGAAGACTGCCTTGTTCCCGAATGACCCTTCCTGTGAGACCTAGATCCCTGGCTAGGAGAAACTGGAGCTGCCTGAAACTGTTGCTCCTACTGGAATGACTGAACATATCGAGGATGCTTGACAAACCCTGCCTCACTGCACTCAATGCCCTTAGAAGGACAAAATTTGGAGACATGATCGGGTTGGCCACACTCATAGCAAGTGACCTATGGACATTCAGTGTGGAGGTGTCCTTGCTGATTACACTTATGGCAGACAATCTGATCTCGGAAAGAAACATCAGGCTGACCGGGATTAACCTGCTGCTTCTGCCCCTTATAGAAACACGATTGCTCACATTGTCTCTTCTTTCCAAAGCTACCAGAAGAACCACTAAATCTGGAAGACTGGCCTCTTGGTTCCCAAATCTTGACTTCTTGGGATGGTTCTTTCTTCGATTCAATCAATCTAGAACATTCTACCATATCGGTAAAGATCCGAATATGGTGCCCTACAATAAAATGCTGAATAGAAGGATGAAGACCTCGCTCGAACCGCTTACACTTCTTCTCCTCTGAACTAACCCAGTCTTGAGCAAATTCGGACAAGGATTGGAACTTGACGGCATATTGAGTTACTAACATGGTTCCCTGCTCAAGCCTCTCAAATTGCTCGTGAATACCATCACGGAAAGATTCTGGAAAGTACTGACCTTCAAAGACGACATCAAAATCAGCCCAAGTCATAGATCCAAGGGGATCGATAATAGCCTGAGGATTTGTATCGACAAGGACCCGAAGAGCATCCCTCCATGCTTCAACAATTAAAGTCCACCAAGCATTTGCTTCCCCAATAAGTTGGTATGAAGTGAGTGAGAGACGAACCTTGTTTTCAGCGATTTCAAGGATTTCGTAGACCTTTCGAATCTCCATCATCCAATGATCTGCCTCGATCGGGTCGCCTACACCGTTAAACTTTGGTGGATCTATACGACGAAATTCCCGAAGAGATTCAGATATACAACTGGGAGCATTCTCTCTAGGCATAGCAATCCCTCGGCTAGCCTCAACCACTGCTGTAGCAATATCCCGAATCAATTGACCGACATTTGCTATCCCTTCGGGGATAACCCCTTTAGGTTGAGCAATGCCTGGAAAATCCCTAGGCAAGCCATTGACTTCTTCACTAACTGCGTCGGGAATTGGAACTCCACGACGTCCACGACCACGACAATTCGACATGATTCTACGAGATAGGAAGATTGGAAATCATATTAATAAGAAGGTCTAAACGACCAAGAATGGGCCATCAAAAATCATCACTAGACCAGGTTGGAACACATACCAAGACTCGGAATAGATACCAATGACTAAAAATTCTAGGAACAATGACTCAACTACCACCAACAAGGGTCAAACACCCTAGACAACCAATGATAGAGAAGGGCTCTAAGAGTAGGCCTTTATAAATTATTTGTTTCAAAATTTCTATATCGGCTCTTATGCAATGCACGCAAACGTTCAACACACAAGCACATATGCACAATCATACCAAATATAATGCAGCAATCAACTCATTTATTTTATGTTTATAAGTTTTTGAAACTAAGGCTCTCATACCAATTGTAATGGCCCCGAAATTTAAATCATTTTTTTGAAAAAGGATATTAAAGCATTTAAATAAAATACTACAACATAAAACCCAACCATCGCATGCATGTCCAAACCACATGCCAGATCATAAACAAAAAATAAATGAGTATAAGTCTAGATATTACAGATCCGGATACCAAATAAATAAGTAAAGTGCGGAAAGATAAATAAAAGTGTCGTACAATTATAAAGTCTTCAAGTCCTTCCAAGTCTTGGAATTTCGTCTCTAAGCTATGCCAAATGATCTTACCCTGAAAATAGAGGGTTAGGCATACGCCTAATAGAGGAAACCTAAACATATGATATATGCAATAAATGTGCATGTGCATAAAAGTGTACGGAAAGTAAGAATGATATGCATGCAAGAGAGCCCGATAGGTTTCCAATTTAAATTGATCAAATGTTAGTAAACTTTATAAATTGATTTCCAAAGAACCATTTGATTTCCAATTGCTTACCAACATCAAGTAACCGTGTCAAATGCACACCTTATCAAGATTAGGGTTTTCTAAATGATTTTCCAAATTCCTTATCAATATAAGGTTAATCATTTATAAATGAGAGTTTATGCTATTAATTCTACGCTAGTAGCTCGTCAACTATCTAACCGTATAATTCCTCATATTACCCGACTCGACAGGAGGGTCTAGTCAAACCCTCATTGCGCAATGTCGTGAACGTAGAATGTTCAGGGATCAAAATCCTGGCGATCAAAATCCCATAAATATAGCCAACTCAAGGATTAACATCCATATTCAACCATTGTTTGATTTAACTTTCCAATTTTACAAAATTTCCAATTTTAGGCCAATGGCCAAATTTCAAAATTTTGTAAGGTATCAACATACCAATAGTTAATTCAATGCTCCAATTTGATGTTTCCAAGTCCAATTGATATTTCCCCCAAATTTGTCAAACAAGGTCAATTAGGGTTTTTAGTAAAAAATGGGAATTTTCAATTCTATGCTTGGGAATGTGAAATTGAAGTCCTAGGAACAATATATCTAAGGCCAATCAAACCCTAGACCCATTACATACACCTTAGAGAATCAAAACGAACCCTAGACATGCATACATTAAAAATTTGCTTAAAGAAGGGAGAGAGAGACAACCTAGGTCATATATACAAGAGGTTAGAAATACTCTACCTTGTAGGAGCAAGCCACCAAAAAAACTCTAGGAGAGAGTTCCTCAAACACCCCACGTAGCCGAGCACATCTATGCACAGAGGGAGGCGAGGTGAACAATGTTTGTCAAGGGTATTATAGGAAATCACACCACTTGCACATGTCACCATAGTTACGTTTGTACTTGATAGGTGCATATTTGATGGGTCTTTATGACTCAACCTTTTTCTACAGTCCTTTGCAGGTTTGCTTGGTTGGGTTGCTCGTAGCGGGGTTGGCTTAGGCTTGCTCTACTTTCTTTGGTGAGGAGCATGCTAATGTATTTCATTTTGTATCATTATTATGTTTCCCCTCTTTTCTCCATTGTAGCCTACGGGCATCCCCTTTTTATTTAAAGAGTTGTAATATCATTTTGTTGAAGGCAAGTTCATGGAAGTTAAAAGGATTGTTGTTGTTCTAATTCCGCATGTTTATATAGATGTTTCTAAAGAGGAATGTTTTACAATTCACGGCCCCTTGTATTGTGGTTTGGTAAATATGGTTTCGTAATAAACCTTTCTTTATTCCATTTTAAAAAAAATGGTTTGAAATTCTGGGGCATGACAACTTGGTATAAGAGCTTTCGGTTCGAAAATCTTGGAATTTTGGGAAGATTTTTATCTTAATGGGTTTTTCACGTGTTTTCCGTGGAGTCTTTTGCGTGTGTTTGCATGCATGGAGTGTTCCATGGCATTAGTATGCCCTTGTTTAAGGCATAGGAAGTTGGCATTAGTATGCCCTTGTTTGAGGCATAGGAGTTAGTATTTATACTCGGAAGAGTTGGGTTTCCACTAATGTATTGGAGGATATGCACATGGTGTTGAGAGTGTGTTGAGTAAAGTGGTTGATTCTTCTAGCTTACGGTTAAACTTGATTTCTAGTTCCGGTATAGAAAATTTTAGCATAGCGCTACTGTGGTTCGTATATTGATTACATTGTTTGATGTTTGCTAGGATCTATCACCGCTAGTGCATCGACTGTCGGTATGGTTAATCGTCATAGAGGTCGTCAGGTTCGTCGAGCACGTCAGGAAATCCCGATAGAAAATGTTTGTGAAGAGGAGAATGTTGCAGTGGGTCGGGAAGAAGCAGTGGACCCGAGGTTGTTTGTGAGGCAGCTTGCTGAGGCCATGGTTGAGGCCACCAAAGCGGTTCAAGCCCCTAGAGCCGTGGATATCAGTCATGTGATGGAAGCTTTGTGTGAGTTCCGTGCTATGAACCCTTCTAGTTTTAATGGAGAGGGTGAGCCTATTGAGGGCAATCATTGGCTTTCCGGAATCTGCAGGGTGTTGGACACTCTTCAAATTCGTGAAGATGGCTTGCGAGTGTCTTTTGCATCGTATCAGTTAGTTGGTAAAGCCGGAGAGTGGTGGAATTCTATTGTTGAAGTCAAGAGAGATGCGCGAAGGTTGGCTAGAGTTGCGAATCCGGGATTGGTAAATGAAGATGTTGATACTACGTCATGGGAGCAGTTTGTTTCTCTCTTCGAAGACCAGTACTTTCTCGAAGAGTTTCGTGAGCAGTTGAGGATGCAGTTTGAGCTGTTGCAGCAGGGTGACATGACGGTCTCCCAATACGCGATCAAATTCCAGTCTTTGCCCCGTTTTGCTCCAGAGTTGGTTAGTTCTGAAGATCGCAAGTGTAAGAGGTTCGAGCGGGGTCTCCTTCTCTCCATCCGGAGGCTTATCGTTGGGCAGTGTATTCGTTCTTTTGCTGCCATGTTAGATCGTGCCAGGGCTATTGAGCCTATTTTCCAGGAAGAGGAAAAAGAAGTCAGAGTGTGGGAGCCTCGTCGGCAGTTTTCTGTTTCGCATTCCACGTCTTCGTCAGGCAGTCTTGGAAGGAAGCGTCTTAGAGATCATTCTCTCTCTCGGAGTCAGCAGGGTTCTCAGTCCTTTGTCAGTGTTGGTGTTGCAGGAGAGCAACCCAGGAACCACCTTGTTTGTCATCATTGCCATCAGGAAGGACACTATCATTCTCAGTGTCCCCAGGTTACTTGTTTTGAATGCGGTCAGTCAGGGCATGTAAGAAGAATTTGCCCACAGAGGAGTGGCAGACGGGAAGAAATGTCAGTTGGGAATCACTCGTCGGGTGGACCAAGAGTTGAGCAATTCGAGCCAGGAAGTCAAAGTCAGCAACTTCAACATCAGTCGTTTGCACCAAATCCTCAGTTCGAGAGAGGAACCAGTTCTAGAGGTGCTAGTTGGGTTTCGATTCAGAGAGGTAAGCAGCCGGTGGACCAGATGACCCGTGGTAGGGCATACGCTATAGCCACTGCAAATCCGCAGCCGCCGACTTCTCAGTCTTAGTAGACTTGTTTGTTTTGTTTGTTAAAATCGAGTTGTGTGTTGTTGGAATTACCAAATTGTTGTCTTATGCTAGTATTATTGTGAACTCGATTTTGGAGTTATGCATTTTCATTCTAGATGTTGGTCCTTTATTTGGACACCTCTTGTAGTGACACTTCGTGATTGAGACTTTTATTATCCAATGGCGTAGTTCTTATTGCAAGTTTCTTATTCTTGTACTCTATGAGTTTGATGCCTAAATGATTCGAGTTATGATTCTTGCTCCGTTTGGATTGTGGACAAGTATATTGGTTTTCTTGTACCACCTTGTTCTCCTTGTGATGGTCAAGCTTGGTGTTGTTTTCCACTTGATAAACTGGCATGTCCTTTGAGGTTGTTCTTGCTATCTTGCGCCCTAAGCGATGGGTAGATTGTTAGAGAATTTGGAAACGAGTAATTGAGTCGGTGACTCCTACCCCTTCAGTGTGGAGTCGACCGTGTGTGTATTTCTTTGATTGTGTGGTATAAGGATGACCCTATGATTTAGGTTGAGAATTGTGTCCAGCCGGCACCCCTCAAACTTGAATGATAGTGGTGACTTGATTATCGCATTGGGTGTGTGTGTGGGGATTGTGGCGACCGGACCCACGCCCTTGGAAGAAAAAGGACCACACAAGCCAAACACTAGCGAGTCGGCCTGGCCGGCCCAACCGCACCGAAGGATCCGCATTTCGACCGACCCTTGGCCTCCGGATTGCGCACTTCGGCAGCCTATAATGCCGCCTCCGACTCCTTACCGAACGGACCGGACCACCCGAAGGGCTTCCCTCCTGTCTCTATCGTGGGGAATTCACCGTAATACCCCGTCCGTATGACCTGACCCGACCCATCAGCCATCCTGGCCCATTATGAGGCCCGAGATGAGCGGCCCACTCACCATTCGTGAGCCCCAAGCCAACATCTCCCTATAAATACCCCCCGTGGGTACTGTTCATGGGATCCTGATCCAATCCTTGATCCCCGACCGCTAACCGTCCGGCCTCCTCCGTTTTGTGCTTAACCTCTTCTCTAATTGGTTCTAACTTAAGCATCGGAGGCCCCGTTGGTAAAACCCCACCGGCGGGCACTCACCTTTGTGCTGCAGGAGCCAAACAGGAGGACCCCATTTACTTGTTTGCAGGGACCACTCCACCCTCCGGTCAAGACCGACTCCCAGCGTCCGAAAGTCCAACAGTTCAAGGAAGCTTCGGGCAGAAACTGGTCTCCACAATTGGCGTTCACGATGGGACATAGCACCAGTGTCTGTGGAAAATCAGTTGCCTGCCCCTTTCTCTAACCGACCTCATGGAAGACGGACGCACCACACCAGTGGTCCAAGACCCTGCTCTCCCCACTGACCCTGTTCTCCCCCCTCCGCAACACGTCTCTATGGGTCTCTTCTCCTCCCCGACCGATCTTACACCGGAGATCGGTTCGGCCTATGCCGCGGCCGTGGACCGGATGCTGAAAGAGAGAGACGCAGAGATCGCCAAGCTCCGCGACCAGGTCGCGCGGGCCACCCATGCAGCCGATTCGGCCTCACATTCTTCCGGACAGCGGCGCCGCTGGCGCAAATCAAGGGAGGACAGGGAGCGCAAGGGAAAGGGAGTGGCCGAAGGTCAAGAGCGACCGGCGGATCACTCGAACGACGACGACAAGCGCCCGAGGCGTCATGAGTCCGTCCCTCTCTACATCTATGAAGATGGGGAATTCGTTGAGGTCCACCCGCAACACTTCTGGCCGGAAACAGAGGACTCCGACCAACAAAGGGAGAAGCGCCACCGAGACCGAGAGGACAGGCACCGTCACAACTCTCCTGCGTCGGATGACGATCGACGGGAGCATCGGCGCCACCGAAGGGACCACCATGCCGAACATCCCACCGGGCAGGCCCTTCAGGCGGTCGATGCTCGTCTTGAACAGCTCAGTCTTTCTTCCTTCTCCCGGACTATAGACTCGGCCGTCCTTCCTCCCGGCTTCGGCTTACCTAAGTTCACCAGGTACGACCCAAAGACCGACGCCTACACCCACCTCATCTACTACCGTCAGATAATGGCCCTCTACTCCTCCAGCGACGCCGTCTTGTGCAAGGTCTTCCCCACCAGCCTTGGCACCCTGGGCTCGCTCTGGTTTAACAAGCTTCCCTCCAGATCAATCCGGAGCTTCAGAGATATGGAAAGGACCTTCCTTGCCCGCTTCGTCACCAGAGGCAAACAGAAGAAGGAGGTCGACTCTCTGATCAGCCTCAGGAAGCGACCTGACGAAACCCTCCGGCAATACGCCGACCGTTACTGGGAGCTGTACAATGAAATCCAGAACTGCGATCAGGGCGTCGCCACATCCTCCTTCAAGCTGGGCCTGGAGTCCGAAAGCCCCATGCTACGGGAATTGATGCTCCACCCTCCGGAGAACATGGATGAACTCATGCAGATGATTGACAAATTTTGTCAACTTGAGGAGCTCTTGGCCGAACGAGCCTCCATGCGACCCCCTCCGACTCAGCCTGCCCCCGCTCAGCACAACCGGAGGCAGGTCAACATGGTGAAGACGGGAGACAGGAAGCCCCCCAAACCGGAGGACTACGTGGCGGAAACCACGGTTTTCACAGAGCCAATCTACATAGTCCTCCGGCTGATCAGGGATGAGCCGTTCTTCAGAGAGCCGGATCACAAGCTGGGAGAAAGACATCCCAACGGAAGGGCCTACTGCTCCTATCATCGGGAAAAAGGGCACTTCACAACATCCTGCCTTCCCTTCAAGGCCTACCTGGAGCATCTGGTCCGACAGGGCCATTTAGACAGATGGATCGACCGGCGCAGGGCACCAGTCGGCC
>NMUG010003014.1:0-15274 GCA_002855965.1 Monotropa hypopitys
TTTTATGGTATTTTATTGAGTCGACTGATTGCTATTGGAGAAATTTTGAGGTTATTTCGGTTAAAGCCATGTTTTGTGTGGATTGAGAAAGGAATGCGAGATATGTGTTATTAGAAAGGGTGAGAATGATTTATGGAAGTTAAAGACAAGATTGATGTCTATATCAGTATTGAAAAAAATGTTGAGAGAAACTGTGGTTTTGGTGATTATTAGTGATTTTCTTAATAGAAAATTTGGTGATATTTATTTTTGCTTGTTTTAGGGTGAGTCGAAAAACTTTCAGAGTTGAGGAAGGGGTGTCGAGTTATTCACAATAAGAGTGATCCTTTATTTACTAGACTCAATATGATACTATGGTTCCTTAAGCGAGCAAATAGAGTCCTAGTTGGGATGTGTGTAAAAAATAAAAGTTGTTAGTTGACCTTTTGGTGTCGAGTTTAATGTCTGTAATCAAGACGATGAATTCTTGATGTTGATGCTAGTATGTTTTTGTCAAATAATGTTAACCCTTTAAGGGAGAGAATATAAGTTGGGATTAAGTGTTCTATATGGCTAGCGGATTAAGCTTGAGAACTCAAAATATGGAGAGAAATGTCAAAATGTCTACATTCTTAATTGGATTGGAAGATAATATCCCAGGATATTCGTGATATATTGCGCCTAAGGCTATGGATAACCTTGATTTTTATTTAGTTGTGGAATGTTTAGCAGAGTTCGTACATTTTCTTTCTAGTGGAAGCTTCAAGCGATTCAGAATGTTTTGTTGTATGATGGAAAGGTATGCATGTGCATCGTGGTACTCATGCATGGAGTTGCAAAATATAATTTTAAGTTTATATAGAAGTTTTTGGTTGAATGTGTTATAAGTTTTATATGCAACTTTGAAGTTTAGTATGCATTGCAGACTAATGGTCTATTTGAGAGGGTTATTCGGATATTGGAGGTTTTTTTAGATGACATGAATTTGTTGTTCGGAATGGTTGAGATGATTTTCTTTCTTTTGAGTGAGTTGTGTGCAATAACAGTTACCAATGTAATTATAAGGTAGTTCCTTTGAGAATCTCTATAGAAGAAGTGAATAACTTTAGGTGGATAGACCAATGTTGTTATGAGGCAAAGGTGACCTCGAAATAGAGTCAAATAATATCATGGTTGTCAAACTTGTTCGAAGGATGTCGAGGTTGGATAAAAATCTTTAAAGGAGTTGTGCATATAATAATCATTATGAGTTGGAAGTTGAGAGTGGAACTTAGTTTTCTTATAGTACCTCTGTGGCACGACACGGTTGTTTCATAGAGAAAATAAATTTACATCTAGTTGGTTTGGGCCTTATAAAGTTGTGGTTTGGTTAAAGGAAAATTTCGTATAGATTTCGATTGATCGGCAGAGAGGATTAGATTTCCTTGATGGTTATCATTTTAATTCTCCATAGGTTTGGGAGCATATCATTCTATATTATTGAGTTTGAGTTTTGGGTTTGATAGAAGTTAATAGTGTG
Organism: Monotropa hypopitys; assembly: GCA_002855965.1. Classification (NCBI taxonomy): domain Eukaryota; kingdom Viridiplantae; phylum Streptophyta; class Magnoliopsida; order Ericales; family Ericaceae; genus Monotropa; species Monotropa hypopitys. The sequence continues at coordinate 1,499 of NMUG010003014.1, forward strand.
GTAAGCGTTCGGTGAGGTTTGGTCGCAAGAAAGCGAGTCATGTCCTAAGATGATTTCATGGGTGAGGGTGTTATACTAAATCATAACATTGTGTAAATTGTGAAGGTATATAAAAACTATCTATTATGTAATTACCCTTAATTTCGGGGACGAAATTCTTTAAGGGGAGGGTGAGTTGTAATACCTGTTTCCTAAGTTTCATATAATTATTCATTTTTAACTTATTTGCTTAATATAAAGAAATTAAGTTGCTTTTGGTAAGAATGTTTGAAAGAAATTCTTGAATTAATCGGTGTCGCGGGGTGATAAGGATGGGAAAATGTATATTGTTTGTTTTGGACATTTTCCTTGAAATCCATAAAGTATAAGAAGTGAGATTCTAGTGAAAAATTAATTGTTTAGGTTAAAATTGAAAAAAAACTTAGGTTATCGATAACACGTATTTATAGGTTATCGATAACCCATGCCGTGAATTGCTCAGCACAAAATCCCGAGGAGCAGGTTACCGATAACCTGGGTAAGTGGGTTATCGATAACCGGGAAAATGTTTGGCCCAGTTTAGTAACCGAGGACTAAGTTATTGATAACCACCATTTCTGGGTTTATCGATAACCCTGTGTTGGGGATTAATTTCCGAAAAAAGATTTGTAAGGAGTAATTAGGAGATTTTACACCTAAATTGGTTTATAATCACCCTAATTCATATTAGGATTATACATTGGTGTATAGCCTCCATCCATAAGCCTTCTAACTTAGAGAGAAATGCCTAGAGAAAGATAGAGAGAGATCTAATCAATTGGTGAAGAAAAATCTAAGGTTATTGAAGATTTTTGAAGGATTGATCTTGAGCCAAACATTGATTTGTGGTAAGTGGTCTAAATATTTTATTTCTGTGATTTCCTTGATCTTAGATCCATGTTTTAATAGAAGTCATTGTATATATGGCCATGGTTGCATATATATGTGCATAGTAAGGATAGATTAAGGGAAAGACCCACAAAATTCCTATGCCTTCATATGTGTTTTGAGTTTGACATGTAGAAAGGGTTAGTTCCTAGATCTACTTTGTATTTTGATTCATGAACCCGTGTATGGGTGTATGTCGTGCATAGTGTTAGGGTGCATTGTTCTATTGGAAGAAATCAATTGTGTGAAGAGATTTTTAGTAAGATTTGTATGATTTGCATATATGATTTGTATAACATATAAACTCTTGTAAAATCATGCGGGATTGAAGGTATATTGATGATTATATTCATGTTTTTGTTTGATTTCGCATGATGATGTATAGATTGTAAAACATAATATAGATTTGTGCATGTTTGTGGGGGGATTTATAAATCTATAGTGAATGGAAATTGTGTGAATCAAATTGCATGAACTATTATACAATTTCTCATTCTATGGACTAGTTTGGTTGGATGATTTTGACAAAAATGATTATGGCTATTAAGGAAGCCCCGGTAAAGTAAGGGCAAACTCAATTTAAGTGGCTTCGGTGAGTGTATGAAATATTCTATTTCATTAGTATGATGTAATTCATTTGGTAAATTCGTTATTGTTGTTGATGGAAACTAAATTGGCCTTTCGGCAATTGTTATTGAAAAAAATGGTTTTGGCAGTGGATAGCCGGAGAATATCCACAAAAACATGTTTTTGCAGTGGATGGCCGGAGAACATCCACAACATATCTTGATAGTGGGATGCCCCATGGCTCAATAGATGGTATTGGGTAAGTGTTTTTAAATTGGCGGTGAATAGCCGAAGAATATCCACAAAAGTATTATTTTGGCGGTGGATGGCCGGAGAATATCCACAAAGATTTTTATTAACAACGGTAGCTGAAGAATACCGAGGTTTTGAATAAAAAGAGATTTTTAAAGAAGAATAAGAAGGTTATCTCTATGGTTTCTCAAAAGCTTTACTTAATTTATTTCGGAATATGAAAATCTATATTTCACACTCTCATTTCCTTGTTTTGCTTGGAAATCAGGTAGCAGGGTTACAGTACCGATACGAGGAGCTTGAGGAGGTGAATCTTGGCTTGGAGAGGGCTTGACTCATGTGGCAAGCATTGTCGGCATAGATAGTTTCCTTACTGCATTTTGGTTATTATTTGACCTTGTAGTACTTGGGATTTATATCATGTATGATAGAGACAGTAGTACTCTTTTTATGTCATAAGGATTTAATTTGGGTTTTTCTAATTGGTTGAATGGAAACTACTTGAGGTTAAGTTTTGTAATGTTTTGCATTTACACTTTGGAGATTGGTAGTATATGTTAGAATGATTAGACATTAGTTCGATGAAAGAATTTTTTTTTATTTTTCGCACTTTATTTTGAGTAAATTTGGTTTGGGATGTTACACAATCATTCCGAGATACTCGCAATTTATCAAGCAAGCCGAGAATGTATATGGTTTAGATCTATGCTTCAATATATTCAAGAAAGACGTTGATTATCTACGATCAAAGACAAAGCAATAGTATTTTACGAAGATAATTCTGCACGTATTGCTCAAATTAAAGGTGGATATATCAAAGGTGACAGAACCAATCATATCTATACAAAAATATTTTACACTCATGAGCTTCAAAAGAATGGAGATATTGATGTCCAATAAATATGTTGAAATGATAAATTGGCTCACTTATTTACCAAAACATTGCCAACAACAACATTGAAGAAGCTTGTATATAATATTGGAATGCGACAATTCAAAGACATCCATGCAGAGTTGAGTGGGAGAAAATGACTCAAAGTTCATTTCCTGATTGTACTATTTTTTCTTCACCTAAGATTTTGTCTCATTGAGTTTTCCTTAGTAAGATTTAATGAGACAATCCGAAGACCCTTATCACTGATATAGAAGATCTCAAGATTATGCAATCTTTTTCCTTGGTCAAAGTGTTCCCCCCCCACCAAGTTTTAATTGACAAGTTTTGAATGAGGCATAATCTTAACATATGATCAACCAAGGGGAAGTGTTAGAAATTGTGCCACAAAATTGCGACTGATCAAAACAAGAAATAGAGGCGACAATTTTCAGGCGGTGAAATAGAATAAGAAAAAATACAGTTTATCCCTCCGACCTTCGGCTATAAATAAGAACCTTTGTATTCAGTTTTAATTCAAAAGTTAGGAAGCTATTAATGTAATAATAAGATAGAGATATTCTGAGGAATATTTTAATAATATTTGATTCTGAAGACCAACTCTTTTGTGATAATTTTTGAAGTAACTATTTATTCTACATTTGATGTTCTATTTTTTTTCTTTTTACAAAAATTCTAACATATTTTGTCTACCTATTTTGGGTATGAGTTGGAGGCTGAATATTACAGAAAAATGAGTATTAAAATAAAGTTATTTTAATTATAAAAGTGGAAATACTAAATAAAAACATAACTAAATATTAAAAAATTTTGGGGCGGATTTTTTTGGGGTAGGGGAACATCAATCCGAACCCGCCCCGAAATACATTGGAGTTTCAATCTCTCCCACTAAATCTATCCGATACCCGAAAACTTGGAAAACCCCGCCCGAACGGAACGAGACAGGTTCGGGGCAGTACACATTGTTATCCCTAAATGAGAGGTTAAATATTTACAAAAAATAATAATATACCCCACTATTAAAGGCCTCACATTACCATCACCCAGCAAGAGGAGTAAGAGCATCCCCAACCATAACAAAAAAAACCCATTTAAACCCCCAAATTTGGTCAACATTTGGTCAAATACCCCAAATAAACTACTACCCCTCCAACCATCATACTCCTTTTAAACCCCCAAATCTTTTATAAATATTCCAACTATATCCTTTTTCTTAAACTGTTTTGTGTGAGATCCACTTCGGGGCTCCACGCGAATAATCTGAATCGTTCATAAATTTTAAAATAATATTTTAAGTAACTCTGCAAAAAATCAACGCAATCGGATAACCGTAAGTTCTTCTTCCATTAATTGATTTTTGCATTCACAAAATTTTAGCCTAATTTGAAAATTTTATTACTAACTTTAAATAATATGGATGAACGACTTATAATTATTCGATCGAGTTGATTTTTTACAGAGTTACTTAAAATATTATTTTAAAATTTATGAACAATTCAGATTATTCATGTGGAGCCCCGAAATTTGCCCCACACAAAACAATTAGACGGAGTTGAGTTGTATGCAATGTCCCCAAATTTTGGGAGTCTGCCCAAATTTACCCCAAATGGGGGCCTCAAATTTTGGGGACGCATCTGAATATCAATTGGAAGATGAATAGTAGACATGGTACCTTAAATTTGGGTTTAGGTACCCACCTCGGGTATCACTTGGAGATGGTCTAAATCCGGGTACCATGTATAGAGTTTAAATTAACCAAACGTGAAGTCAGGCCATAGTGAGATCAAAATTTTGGAATGGGGGATCCATTCGAGAAAGTGAAGGGAGGGAGGCTGACCTTCAAAGGGGGCGCCATCGCTAGTCTCAGCAAAACCATCGACAAGAAGAAGAAAAAGAACAAGAAAAATATGGGCAAAGACAAACAGAAGTCATTATCGTTGGACGACGCTTCAAAATTTCAGCCGGATGACGATGACTTGTCTGCTGCTGGCAGCAGTGAAATCTTGGTTGCAAGTAAGACACCAGCAGGAGAAGGAGGGGGAGGAGGAGATACATACACGATTGACGCAGTAAAGCGTTTGAAGTATGAACAATTGTTCCCAGTTGAGGCGAAGAAGTTTGCTTATGATCCCAAATCTAATGTTAGATCTGTCGAAGGTGCTCTGGATGATCGCGTTAAGAAGAAGGCCGATCGTTATTGTAAATAAATTCAAGTAAAGAAGTGCAACGTCTTCTACATCCTATCCCATATTCAGGTACCGTTATAGAATTACCACATACGAATGAAAATGCTGTTCTTTTATGCATTCCATTCCATTTCAAATTAACATTTTATTTCGTTATCTTTCTTTGCTGGCTTCAAAATCTTGAGAAGCTTGGTATTGTGCTTTATTTTGTTATTCGAAATTTCATTGAATTTCCCATTTTTTATCCACTCTCTCGCATCAATTGTTTCAAAAGGTATTTTCAGCCTAATTCGTTACTTAGTAAATCGTTTGTTGGCTGGGCGGACAGAATATGGTGGATTTCAAAGTTTAAAAACAGTGTTGTCGTTTGCATCCCTCATGTTAAGTATTTCATTATTTAGTAGGTCACTTATATGGGCAGACAGAAAATGGTAAAATCAAGGGTACGAGTATTTCATTATTTAGTGTGTCGATCTAATTTGTTGGTTAATTCATCTGAGAAAAGTAGTTGACAAGGAAATATGAACTACTTAAAGATCAATTGGGATAAGAAGTCCTAATTGAACAGAAAACTTCCAGTAAGGACCAAACTGTGTGGACTAAAAACGGACCACCATTTCTAAATTGAATTTGAACGATCTAAACCGTTCAATGTCTTTAAAACGTATTGATAAGGGTACCCGCGAGAAACAGTAAAAAAAAATGACCGGGAAGGGCCTCATCTGGATAGTTTTTCCACGAAACTGTAATGAACAGTCTGTATAAAACTTGCTCGGATGAATGCCTTTCCGATCATATTTTTTGACCATTTTTTGCAGGGACCCTAAAAAACACCTTCTAAACACAATTGAACAATCGGTTCGTAAAAATTTGACCGGGAAGGGCCCGAAAAAGGGTGGTTCGTACCTAGTCCGGACCAAACTGGTTCGGACCTGAAGTGCTCTGCCTAATTGAATAATAATTGAAATTAGAAATTCCATTCATTAGAAAGAAAGATTCATTAAAGACGATGGAATGCCACTGTAACGACAAAAAGAACTTAATGAAAAAATAGTGTAGACCTTAAAGAATGTGCCAAGTAGTAAAGAAGAGATAAAGAATGTACCAAGTAGTAAAGAAAGGATAAAGACATGTCAGAGAATCCATCAATACAACGGGTAATGTATAATCTAGTCAACCCTCATCCCTTTTTATTCTTTAACAATAATAAGGTAGGTCCTCATACTTGGGAAGTGGCAAAGAAACCACTATATGAAAGAAAATGACCAAAAAACAAGGTACACAATCTCTATTACTCTCAGACCTTGGATTTTATTTCTGAGTTTCATTTTGATAAGTTTTGAGTTGAGAGAGTCACTAACTTAATCATCAGAGAGCCTTTCCCGTCATAGAGATGAAGAGTATTCTAATCTTGTTTGTGAGTGCAGATTAGCAAAAAGAATCAATAAGCAACATCCAGATTGACAACTTTGATCTTTCTTGATATTTTTAGAAAATCTCACCCACAATTGGCGCTGACTGTGGAAAATCTTTGATTTCCATTTTGTGATTCTCAGTTCAAAGATGCCAGGTCGGAATTTTGAAACACCAATGAAGAAGAGGATTCTCTCAGAAATCAGGAGGAAGGACATGGTGATCGCCACTCCTAGTGACACGAAGAGGCATGACAAGATGATTCTTCAAAGGAATAGTTCCTTGTCTCAAAGTCATAGCATCAGATAATACTCTAGCACCGAGGAATACGATCTGTATTCCCGGTTAGAGCGAGAGATGTCTTCTGAAACCGTGAGTTATACTCGATTTTACTCCCATGCCGAAAGGGAGGGGGATTTGGTGAAAATCATAAAGGGACGCGGCCAGATGATAGAGATGCTAGAAAAGAAAGTTTAAGAGCTAAGGAAGCTGGGTCAAACAGGACATGACCATAATCAAAGGCAAGGAAGTGAAGCGCGTAAAAGGCAGGAGGACCTTCCAGAGCATTCTCAAGGAAGCTCTAGAAGAAGCAGAAGTTAGCACAATTAGGAGGACAGCTCAAGAAACCAAGTCTTGGTCAAGCCAGTTCCCCCAGATCAAATCCATGACGGTAGCCGCACACCTAGTCAGTGGTTGGAGTGGTCAGCCCAGTCAGCAAGAGAAAAGAGAGACTGTGAGCGGGAAGCCAAAGTTCCTGCTCAGGAAGATAGAAGAGATGTTCGTAGGCCAAGGAACTATGTGCGTGATGACAAAAATTATGTGCAGGAAGTTAGAGATCCTGCACGGGATTTTAGGGAGTCTGTGGGAGAGAAGAGAACGTTATGATGAATGGTTGGAAGTCAGAGAGCAGAGAAAGAAGAACCAGTAAGTCCTACGGTGGCAAGATCAAACATGAATGAAATTCGGGATTGACTCAATCGATGACTGGAAGGACGAAGAACAACCCAAGAAAGTGCAAGGAAGGCATTGCGGCAAATGACTACAACACCTTTGTGCAACGAGATCGAGCGGTATGCTCTTCCCAGGTCCACCCAAAATTTCAGATGTATAATGGGATGACGAATCCCATGACTCACTTGAATACATACTTGCAGGTGATGGTCCTGCATGCCGGAGACGAGGATTTGTACTGCAAGATATTTGCTTGGGGAAGTTGTCCTAAACTAGTACCATACACTTGCCCCACGCTCAATCTTGGGCTGAGAAGACCTTGCCGAGGAATTCCTTACTCGATTTCTCACATATCGCAAATCCCCAAAGGAATTTGACTTCCTGATATCATTGAGGAAACAGTCAGACGTGTGACACCCCAGTCTAAGGTGTCAACTGGAGTTCCGGAGGGGAGATCCGGATCAGTGGACAAGTCTCACATCGCTTGGTGGATGTAAGTTGTGTGTACTATAAATAATAGATCATGAACATCTCAGTTAAGCGTGCTCGTCCTGGATTAGTCCAAGGATGGGTGACCCTCTGGGAAGTTCACTGGGACTTGGCGGCCAAAGCGGACAATATTGTGCAGGGCGAGGACGGGTCGTTATATATGGTATCAAAGCCTGCACCAACTGGAAATGTGGGACCGGAGGAGAATCTTGACCTTACATAAGGACTGGTCCAAGTGGTGGAGATTGTGACACCCCAGTCTAAGGTGTCAACTGGAGTCCCGGAGGGGAGATCCGGATCAGTGGACAAGTCCCACATCGCTTGGTGAATGTAAGTTGTATGTACTATAAATAATAGATCATGAACCTACCTTGCACAAGGCCTTTTAAAGCTGTGCGGGCGTCAAAGCCCATTAGAACATCTCAGTTAAGCGTGCTCGTCCTGGATTAGTCCAAGGATGGGTGACCCTCTGGGAAGTCCACTGGGACTTGGCGGCCAAAGCGGACAATATTGTGCAGGGCGGGGGCGGGTCGTTACAAGACGAATCCATCCGAGACTATGTTTGGCGGTATTTGGGGATCTACAATGAAATTGAAGATTCTAGTGAAAAATACGTTGTTGCTACATTTAAATTGAGACTTTCTGTGTGGGAGAAGCTCTAGAAATCACCATGAATCCCGTGGAAACAATGACGAAACTGATGGATTGGGTGGAGCAGTGTGCTAAGGTGGATGATGAAATTACTCGAAAGGCAGAATGATCAGGCCACAAGGGGCACAAGGAAAACACGATCCGAGTTCCCGATCAGAATAAAAGTCGAAGAGAAAACGACCACCACCAGTAGAGAAGAAGGAAGAAAAAGAAGAGGTGATGTATGCATCACAGAAGGCACCAAGACCAGGTCCCACAATCATACAAGGCTATCCAGACCACCTTCAATGTGTCAATTTTTTAAATGATTTGGCCAATGAAGGATGAAGCATTCTGTAAGTGGCCCAAGAAGTAAGGAGGGAATCAGGCAGAATTAGAGGCAACATTCCTTCATTGCAGTTTTCATTAGGAGTTTGGTCACATGACTCAAGATTGCAATACTTACAAAAAGTTTTTGGGAGATTTGGTAACTGCAAGGCATCTCAAGAAGTACTTTGCAGGAGTTGAAGATAGTCACTAAGAAGGGCCACACAAAGAGAACTCTCTAGAGGAGAAGAGATATTTGTCATCAATTGGGTACCATTCATGTCATCCATGGCATATTGGAGCGAAGCTCGGGAGATGACACTCGGACACAGAGGAGAATGGAAGGACATTCACACCATATTCTTTAACTCGGACAAAAGCGTGCGATCAGAAAACGAAGTAGCAAAGAAGATCTCTTTTTTAGATGAAGATCTTATTGGGGTGCAGGTCCCATATAATGATGCCTTGATCATCACTCGGGAGATCTCTCAGTATGATACAGAGCGGATTCTCGTTGATCAGTGAAGTTCCACAGAAATTATCTACTCTGATGCCTTCAAGAAAATGGAGTTGACAGAGGTAGATCTAAAACAAGCCATGATTCCTTTAATCGGATTCGGTGCAGAACCGGTTTGGCCCCTTGGATTGGTAGTTTTACTAGTTCGTGCTGGGCATGTGACGCTCAACATAGAGTTATTGATGGTTGATGTATCGTCAACCTATAATGTTATTGTTGGTCGCATGTAGATGCATAGAATGAGGGCTATTCCTTCTACTTATCATCAGGTGCTTAAATTTCCAAGCCCGAAGGGAATTGAAAGCATCAGGGGAAACCAGTCGACAACAAAGAGTTATTTTGTGCCATCCTTGAAGACGAAGCAACGAGCCGAGTGAGTTAAGTTCATTGAAGTGCAGGACCAACCAGTTCTGGAGGATGCTGTGGTAGATCTATCAGATAGGGTGGTGGAAAAAATGAAGAAGATCCCCACGCACCCAACAAATGAAGAACACTATTTCTTGATCGGAGCGGAGCTGCCAAAATAAGATGAGAAGAATTTGATTTAGGTATTGATGAATCATATTGATGTTTTTGCTTGGACTCCACAGGAAATGCCATACGTGTAATATACAGAAGCAGTGATCGAGGAGGTAGATAGATTACTGGAAGTAGGGGAAATACGAGAGGTGTATTACCCTAACTGGCTCGCCACCACGGTGGTGGTGAAAAAGAAAAATGGCAAGTGGAGAGTCTGTGTGTATTTTATAGATTTAAACAAAGCCTGCCCGAAGGACAACTTTTCCTTGCCAAAAATAGATCAATTGGTGGATGCGACAACAGGATTTAAACGGATGAGCTTTTTTGATGTATACAAAGGGTATCATCAGATAGCTATGTACGAGCCAGATCAAAAGAAGACCTCTTTCATCATTCCCAGGAGTCTGTTTTGCTATAAAGTCATACCCTTTGAATTGCGGAACAATGGAGCGACGTATCAGAGATTAGCAACCATGATGTTCAAGGAAATGGTCGGCAAGAATTTGGAGGTTTACATTGATGACATGGTAATCAAATATAGAGAGACAGAATCCCATTTGGCAGATTTGCACCAAGCATTTCAGATACTTAGAAATTTCAAATTGAAGTTGAATGCTTCTAAATGTTCTTTTGGTGTTAGCTTGGGAAAATTCCTTGGGCACTTGGTGACCGGAAGAGGAATCGAAACCAATCCAGATCAGATTGCTGCTCTGTAGAACCTCCAAATCCTAAAAAGACTAAAGAGGTACAAAAGCTTATATGAATGGTTGCCGCTATCAACAGATTCATTGACAGATCATATGATCGATATCGACCATTTTTTCAATTGTTGAAAAAGCAAGACACCTACAACTGGACTGAAAAATGAGAGAAGACATTCCAAGAAATGGAGAGGTACTTGGCAACTCCTCCATTGATTGCAATGCCAGAATCGGGAGACGTGCTCAAAGTTTCTTGATATGTTAAACTACGGGATAAAGCTGACAGATGTGTGTCGTTTGAAACACAACATGCAAAAAAACCGGTTAATGTTGATGGTTGTTGCTCAGCCCTATCAACAATATTGTGCAATGATTCTCCGGAGTTGAATAGGACACGATGCATTCCGGGTAAGTGGACTGCCAATCTTACAACCGTTGGAATTTCTTCATGCATAAGATTATCAAATAGTCTCCACGCAGCCTCAGGAGGACCAATATACCTCGCATCGAGATATTCTTGTATCTCATCCACCTTCCCCAAGACAATAGTCGTGCGATCATGACCCTTGTAATGTATTTGTGGATATACTTTACACATCGCATGCTGGCAAAAACCTCAACATTAATGTAATAATTAAACATTCTTGATAAATATGGATTATAAGGTACCACGTCCTGGTTATCAACTGGTTGTTTTCTCACCGTGTAAACCTTACCTGTATCTCGCCGTTTATAAATTGAATATCCATCTTGATCCATTGTGGTTGCATCAGAAAATACTCTAGGGTAATGCTTAGTGCATTTACCATTGTCCATGCACGGAGCTTTTGGATTTCGCGCACCACATGGTCCATGAATCATGCAAGACTTCACGGTCTCAAAGAGTAAGGGATCATCATCTGCATCTGGAAATCCAGCACACACCACACTCTCTACTTGCGCACATGTGCGGATCTTATTCGAACCCTGAAGAAAAAAGAGTGCATGCATGTGAGGTAACCCCTGTTTTTGGTACTCAATTGTAAAAATGTGGGCCACTTCTCTTCCAAAGACATTATTATTCTTGATTTCCTTCATTAAAGCTTTCCGCTTCAACTCAAAAACCCGTGCAACCAAATCTGGACGATCCAATGAAGTTTGATTAGGCAACAAAGTCTCTTTAATCTCAGGCCAATTAGGATTCGCAGTCATTGTCAAGAAAATGTCTGGATGTTGATTGAACCTCGTAATTGCCATTGATTCCTGAAATATTTCAAACATTTGCCTTGGACTGCCTACGAACGAAGCTGACAAAATAAATTTTTGACCAACGTCAGCAGATCCCAAACCTTCATGACCTATGTCTGCAAGATTTTGGTACAATTCAGCTCTAATTTGTCCTTGGTGGTGCCTATAATATGCCAATCGATTTTGCTCTGTGGCAGCCCAAGCATCGACGATGAACTCTTGAAAAAGCTTTTCCACCTCTTAGAATAGTTGAGTACTCTGTGGAACGTTCAAACAACCGATAGCTGTAATACTCGAGTTGAGTAAGACGATCAATTCAGTATATTCCGCGATTGACGTCTCAATGTTTCATCTCTGTTTCCCATCCAAGCTCGCCATGGGGAAACACTAAAACATAGTGCAGCGACAAGTAAGCCGGATGACATTCATTTACTTGCATCAACGAATTACATCCTCTTAAATGCAATGCCATGTCTTTTGACCCGTTGTACCCAGTTCCATCTCCTGGTAAAATTATAGCAATCTCATCACTTGTCGGAAGGTTACATCGACGTCGATCGGCATTTGAGCTATAATGCAAATAAGCAGGTACATCCAAAATGACCCATCTCAAAACTGTTCAGAATCTCATATGCTTGAAGATATTTTTCTGGAAATGGATTCACTTGTAACAGAGTATCTTGGATTGTTTGCAAAACAGCTATATTAAGGTGTGGATTCCTTCGAGCACGGGAATTTAGAGCTAAATTGGGATCATAAATGTACAACTGCGAGTAAATCACATCCTGTCCTGCCAATGGAAGCAGTGCGCCTGTTCGATGACGTAGCTCACCATGAATAGTAAATGACGTAGGACCATGTCCCCTGGACACTCTATCATCAAATTTAGCGCCCATGCTTGTAAAAGCATTAGATGCATTGTACTCTCTTATGTGATGACGAAATGATTTTGATCGATCATCGTCGCCGTCGTACAATGTTTGAAGTGCCGGTGGGGGCACCAAAAGAGACGGAAGCCTAACCTTTCCTTGCAAACAACAACTTCCGAAAAGTGGCTTTGTTGAAGATGATTTTGTTAATTTTCCTCCATCCAATGTAGCGCAGAACAATGGGGACATAATACGTTCATCCCACCAAGATAGTGGCGACTCGAATATGTGACTGGTCGAGGATGGTCCCTAGAGCTTAGAGGTACATTATCACCAATAAAATCCTCCGGAGAGCATTGATACTCAGGATGAAGTCTGCAAATAAACAGTTGTTTGTAATTTATAAAACACATTGTTATATTTAATTAAGAAATTAACTTAATTACCGATCCGTCATAGTGAAAGAGGTGCTCGCCATGTCCGGTCTTTGTAGTTCATCTTCATGATGATTTAGAGAGCTGAACGTCAGTAGTGCACGCAAGCCATCTTCTTCATTTATTGAATTACCAGTTGTTGGGCCAGTACAGACATTTGAAATTTCACCATGCACAATCGGATCAAGGGTAAAATTTGCAGTTGTTTCCTGAGATTCTGTGCAAATATTTTGAGGAATTTCCGTAAAAGATGAGTTTGGATGCGATTCGAAATCCCCATCTATAACATCCATATTTGAATCGGACACAATACCAAGATGAGGCAACGGAACACCATCAACGGTAAGTGGAGTTGCTGTAACAGAAAAGTCGTCGACAGTAGGCGTTTGAGGAAACAATTCAATCGGTGACGACATGACGACGTGTGAGATCCTTGCTTTTTTTGATGTATGTTTTCCCAATCTCTTACGTTCTCGCCGCAGGCGTTGGGCCAGTGCTTTATTTGACACACTGACTTCATTATTTGCTTAAAAGGTTGACAATGTGAAGATATTTATTGCAAATTTCTATAAAATAAAATGACTAAAAGTTGTTTCTAAACTCATACCGTTTGTTGACCGACTACATCTTTTCCCTTGCCTGAATATACTTCCAAAATTGGTGCTTGAATAACCACGGGACCAGATGATAAATTAGAGATGTTTAAAACCGGTGTTGTTGGTGCATTGGTTGAATTTTTTATTAACCTCTTGCGTTCCCGTCTGAGACGTTGGGCCATCGTAAACTTTGATACACTCTGTTCGTTGGGGGTCTATAAGTCAAAATATACACACACTACTTAATTGTTAAGGAAAAAAACAAATGTTTGAACATTAATGGTATAATAATACTGTTTG
>NMUG010003015.1:0-15271 GCA_002855965.1 Monotropa hypopitys
AATGTATACCCAACCTAGAAGAACTCAAACGGAAGATTATGAATAAAGGGCACAAGTCAAAGTTTACAATTCATCCCGGAAGATCGAAGATGTACCAAGACCTCAAGAAGTCATACTAGTGGATGGGCATGAAGCAGGATATAGCCAACTACATCGATCGATGTCTCGAATGTTAGCAAGTCAAAGTAGTACGTTAGAAGCCGGCAGGACTACTTCAACCTCTACTGATCTCAAAGTGGAAATGGGAAGATATCACGATGGACTACGTTGTAGGGTTCCCTCGAACCGTCAAAGGCAACAACACAATATGGGTAATAGTCGATTGCCTAACCAAGTCAGCTCACTTCGTTCCGATCAAGACCAAGTATTCGATGGATCAAATGGCAGCAACCTACCTACGAGAGATCATCTGATTGTACGGTATGCCTATTTCAATCACATCCGATAGAGACCCCCGATTTGTGTTTAGATTCTAAAAGTCGCTTCAGAAAGCAATGGGAACAGCCTTGAACTTCAGCACCGCCTTCCATCCTCAAACGAATGGCCAATCAGAAAGAACGATCGAGACTTTGGAAGACCTTCTACGAGCATACACTTTGGAATTTCAAGGAAGCTGGGAAGAACACCTACCCTTAGCAGAATTCACCTACAACAACAGCTACCAAGCAAGCATCCAGATGTCACCATTCGAAGCGTTGTACGGCAGGAAGTGCAGATTGCCACCATGTTGGACAAAAGTAGGAGAAGAAACTCCCACAAGACCAAAAATTGTATAGGAAACAACCGAGAAGATCAAACTCATTCAAGACAAGTTGAAGATAGCCCAGGATCGACAGAAGAGTTATGCCGATGCACGACGAAGGGAGCTGGAATTTTAGGAAGGAGACAAGTTATTCTTGAAGGTATCACCTATGAAAGGCATCATCAGATTTGGAAAGCGAGGAAAGCTTAACCCCCGCTACATCGGACCTTTTGAGATCCTTGAAAGGATAGGACCAGTCACCTACCGATTAGCACTCACCCCAGAGCTAGCTAATGTCCACGACGTATTTCACACATCTATGCTTCGGAAGTATGTGTCAGACCCTACGCACATTCTAGTTCAACCAACCTCCGAGATCGAGAGAAACTTAGCATATGAAGAGCGATCAGTTCGAATCATGGATCGACAAGAGAAGCGGCTTAGAAACAAAGTCATTCTACTCATCAAAGTTTGGTGGGAAAACTAATCAGGAAGTGAAGCTACATGGGAAAAAGAGAGTGACATGCACCTAAAATATCCGCAACTATTTGGTTAAGGTATAAAATCCATCCCTTCAGATTTTATGTAATCTATTTAAGTTTGAGGGACCAAACTTCTTAAGGTGGGGAGGATGTGAGGCCCTGACCTAAAAAAATTAAAGTTTAAATAAGCTTATTTTATTTTCTAGAATTTTTAAGAATTTATTTATTATTTGAGGCTAGATGGGAATAATAATATAAAGTTTGAGGTGTATCAAAAAGAAGCTAAGGCTTAAAATGAACTAAGGGCCCATAAATGTAAGAAGGAAGAGCTAGGAAGCCCAATCCAAAAGCTGCCCGAATCCCAGCAGGTCAGACCAGCTCAAGTCGGCCCAACCGACTGGCCCAGCCTAGACCCGAGCTACGCACCGGCTACGCGGCAGCTCGGCAGAAGCTGCAGGGTCACGTCCCATCCGGACTGACCCGTCGCCTGACTTTGATGGGACAACACGTCGCAAGTTGCAGACTGACAAGTCAGATGCTCAGACCTGACCCAGATTATACAACACACTAAGCCGTTCGGCCAGGTTAAGGAAAGGTCAAATCATCATTTAATACTCCCAACTACCCCCTCCGAATCCCTATATAAGAATCCCTTCTCCAGCATTCAAGTCCCACCAAAAATTCCTCCAAAAATTCATTCTAGAGAGAGAAAGAGCTGTCCTCCGGACACTCTATCATTTGGCCGACCTCCCCAGTTCCTAGCATACTTAACTGACCAGTTCTCACTTCTCCAAAACAGTCCTGATCACATTGTTCCACTACTTCCCAGACGAGCATCCCCGGACAGACCTTAGCTTGGTAAGCCTTTGCCAGATCAGGAGCCCTACTCAGGTACACCTTAAGTCCTTCGGTTTATTGTTTTACTCTTATATCTCAGCTCGGCAAGTCCATTAAAGGGTTCAGTCGCACTCTAATCAGCTCGACAGACTTCCCTTAGCTCTACCGGAGCACTCAGCCTTAGGATCTCAATTCGGCACTTAGCCAAATAGGTCCGGATTACTCTTTGGACCCTTCGGCTGAACTTACCTCAGCTCGGCACATTTCCCGGACCACCACAGTACCTTTTTATCCCTTTTCATATTTTTTCAGAGCTTCATTGCTCGGCAGAAGGGACTGTCCGCTATATCTTAACTTACCTATTTCAGCTCGACTACACACTTAGTTGTTCGGACAATTAGTCCTTTGAGCTCATAATTACTTTGTTACCCTTTTTGACCAATCAGAATATCCAAAACCAATGTTCCCGAGCTCCCAATGTTCGACAGTAGCCTCGTTGGTTGCTCGACAGAATGATAATCAAAGCTCTGGCCATTTTAGCTCAGCTAGGTCTCGGTTTGAGAAGAAAACATTCGAGAACCCTTAATCAAGTCTTGTGACCCATTTCGACTAGTCATCAGCCCGAACCACTTAATCCCTGCACTGTCTTAGCTCAGCAGCCCTTTTGGCTGTTCGCCAGACTTACTGCTCAGCCAACTCTTAGCTCGGCAAACCCTTAGCTCGGCACTCTGCCAGACCGGCAACTCTCAACTTGTCTGTTCGGCAAATCATAGAAGAAATGCTTAACCCTTTTAGCTCGGCAATGGGACCCTTCGGTCCAGAATGCACCCGGACCAACCTTAATCAGTTTCCCGAATTGAACCAGTGGGCCACTGTCCTTCAGACAGAAGTATTCAGTTAGGAGCTCAGCTAGCCGACCAGTGGCAGTTCGGCCAGGTCTGGTCTGACAGCTCAGCTCGACAGAACCAGTAGCAACCGACATTTAAGCTTAGAAATGATATGTTTAAATTATCTTTGGAAGATTTGAGGATTTAAAGTAGAAGAAGAATCATTTCAAAGATTAAGGTGAATCTCTATATACCTTTGTTACTCGTACGGATTTTTAAACATGCTAATCATTTGTAAATGTACGATTTATGCTATTGAGCATTCACTCTACTATGTTGTCTCTTCACAAAAAGGAAAATAGCATGTACTCTTTTTATCACCATGGATTGGCAAAACAAAAAAGATGCTTATGATTGAACGACATGAATGGTGACACAGTAGCTCGCCACCATGGGCGGATTCAGAAACCGTCGAGGAGGGGGAAATAAGGGATCAATATCCAGGTTGATCACAGTGATATCATGACTATGCAAAACACTATTTGGGGTCACTCCCTAAGGTTACTGGTACCGTGAAGAGCAGCATGATAAAATCATAGCGGAACATTGAAATGAAAATGAAAACGAACATCAAACAAAAGTAAGCTATACGCTGAAGGACGTTGAGAAGGCCATAGGCTTGACTTGGAAAATCATATACGGTTATAGGATTTAGGCTAATAAGGCTTTCACTTATTATATTTTAAAGGAAGGAAAGATAGTTTTGATAATATGTTGTTTATCAATGGAAACTTGTAGCCTTGGTATATTCTGATTCACTCTAGCTTTATGCTTATGCGTTTTCTAAAACTCTTTTTCAGGTACCAATGAGAACTAGCTTGGAGCTTATGCTTCTCTTATGCTTTTATTGCATCTCTTCTTTTTGATGTAGAGGCAGTTTATGAGCCTTGTTTGTTGTATCACTTTAGGAATATTTATGAGATTAATGAAGTTTATAACACTGGGTTTTGTTCAGCACTTCCGCTATCATTATGTTGTGAAATCCCTAAACTCATTGTTAGTAGGCCTTTGCAAGCTTGCTCATTGGCCGGTCATGGAACCCTTTTAGGGTTGGGTCGTGACAGTTGTTGATCGTCTGACGAACACCACACATTTTCTGTTGATTCGGGTTGCTCAGTCTGTCAATTCCTTGAGCCGGTTGTACATCCGCGAGATCATTCGACTTCATAGAGTTCCATGTTCTATAGTGTCCGACAGGGACCCCCAATTTAATTCACGCTTTTGGCGTAGCTTGCAGGCTTCTCTTGGTTTGAAGCTTATGTTTAGTACTGCTTTCCATCCTCAGAGACCGACGGCCAGTCAGAGAGCACGATTCAGATTTTGGAGGACATGTTGCGGGCTTGCATGTTAGATTTCCAAGAGAGTTGGGTGGACCACTTACCGTTGATCGAATTAGCCTATAATAACAGTTTTCATTCGAGTATTGGTATGGCTCCTTTCGAGGCCCTGTATGGTAGGCCGTATCATTCGCCCGTGTATTGGTTAGATATTGGTGAGTCCACTATTGTTGGGTCAGAGATGATGCAACAGATTACCGAGCAAATCAATATGATAAGCCAGAGATTACTTACTGCACAGAGTCGCTACAAAATTTATGCCGATCGACGCCATGTTCCTTTTGTCTTTCGAGGTTGGTGACCACGTTTTTTTAAAGTTTCTCCTCGTCGTGGTGTATCTCATTTTGGGAGGAAAGGGAAGTTGACTCCTCGTTTCATTGGGCCATTTGACCTCATTGAGAAAATTGGGGAGGTTGCATATCGACTTGCTTTGTCGTCCAACATTTCCAATGTTCATGACATCTTTCACATTTCTATGTTGCGCAAATACGAGACAAATCCGTCGCACGTCATCGATTGGTCGAATGTAGAGTTGGAGGCCAACGTCTCTTATGAATAGAAGCCGATACACATTCTTGATTCGCGGGAACAAGTGCTACGTGGGAAGACGATTCCTTTGTTGAAGGTTTTGTGGAGCAACCATGGGACGGAAGAGGCGACATGGGAGCGAGAAGACGAGATTCGTAGCAAGTATCCAGATTTATTTTGATTTATTGTTGTATCGATTCATATTTTGTACTTCTACTTTGATAAATTTTGAGGACGAAATTCTTTTAAGGTAGTTGAGATGTAGTGACCCGTATTTTGTAAACGATTTCCGGAATTTTATTCGCTCTTTAAAATCAATTTATGGATTTTGATTTATATTATCTTAAAACCTCATCACGATTTTGAGGTGGTTGACCCCGCGTTATGGTACAAAATTTGATTACGAATCCAACGCGACTTGAATTGCCTCAATCGGAGGTCAGACGAAGAAGTTATGACCAAAACACTCCCGGAGGTCACGTTTTAATATTTTTGCAAAAATCCTTAGTCTCGACCGGTCCCCTTAGCCACTGCAGACTGATCGGGTTTTAACAGTAGGGTCCCGTATCAGCGAGAGACCGGTCCCCCGTGCCATTGTAGACCGGTCATGATTTTTCAGTAGGCTCAGTTTTGTGGAGGAGACCGGTCCCCCGTGCCGCTGCAGACCGGTCCCCTAGTGCAAATTTTCGACATACAACTTTTTATTAAGAGCATTTTTGGTATTTTGCGGGGGGGACTATTTAAGGCCCAAGGAGTTCGAACTCCTCTCATCTTGTCCACTGTTTCTCCTAACCCTAGCCTCTCCCACTCTCTCTCTCTCTCTACCTCCATTAAAGCTCTCACTTCTCTCCTCAAGACCAAGGCCCTAGAGGGCTTAAATCAAGTTTTGGGAAGAACAAACATCGATCTACACGCCGAGAGCTCTTAGTTTCGTCATTCACCGAAGTTCAAAAGCTAGGGTTTTCTCAAGCTCCATTGAGGTAGGAGACATCTATCTCTAGATATGTTCTAGATTGTGCCTTCCCTCTCTCTCCCTTGATATCTTGTCAATTTATGTAAAATTCGTATGTAACATGTCATGGTAAAATTTACCTAGGGTTTGAGGTCTAATGATGAAATTGATGTTAGATATGGAGTCCTTAGGGTTGTATGCACCTATGACAAGGTTCAATTTCATGCTTGAATAACATATATGAAAAGCCCCAATTTTTGATAAAACCTAATGCACAAATTTGGGGATTTTGATTGATATGTTGTCGAATGGTAAAATTGACTTCGTTAATGTAAAATTGGGCCTAAATAAGGCTTAACAGATGGGTTTGGGGTATGAGTCATGTTTCATAAAAATTGGTCGCACATTGCTTTAAGTTGCACAAATTGAAATTGTAAATGAAATGGAATTGAATCAATTACGAACATGTAACACTCCCAAATTTTGAGAGATATTTTTTTTAGAAGTGTTAGAAGTAGGTAACGAGTATCCAAACAGGGTAAAGTACTATCTACCACGCACACACCCATTACACTACTTATTACAATAAACGTCTGCGCTACTCTGATACTAACAAAAGGGGCAAAAGGGTTTTATAACATAACCCCGTACAACGGTGCCCAAACTAAAAGAAAACGCCAAAATAGGATTTTATAAATTAATCATGTACAAGGTGGCCAACAGAAAGAAAAGAAGTGCTATACAATAAAAGAGAAGCAACCTATCACTACGGTCCAGTCCAGCCTCACGTCCTACGAAGGATCCAGCGGCTCCAAGTGAAAGGGAGAAGTCTTACAAAAGTAGAGGGTCAGGCACGACCGCCTGGTAGAGATAATCCATCTCCTACCGTCTATAATATTGGGGTGAAGGTGTGTGATCATGCAAGGAATGTAATGTGACTAATGCAATGGATCTCGTTATATAAAAACAGTTACTTTCTTTCAAATATTTTACTGTCGACTCATCGTAAGGTAAAAGCAGTAAAACTAGTGTCTGACCAAGACTCGAGAAAGAAAAGTAAGACTATCCAACACCTACCAAAAGATTGCCTAGACAAGGCCAAGAGAGAGTCGTGTCAAGTGTCGAAGCTACACAAGTAAAAGACTCATTTTCTGTTATTAAAACGTATTCCAAGTGTTCCAATTTCCATTCCGCACCTTTTATAAAATAAAGGAAATATTATATACTTGTTGAGTTTCGGCTAATTCCGGGCTAGTTGGGGATCAGCCAACTACCCGCCACAATCCTCGTATTCCTCAACTCGTCGGGAGGGGCCAGACAACTCCCCATTGCGCAATGTCGTGAGTGCTCACAGTAGCCACTCAAGGTACTAAAAATCTAGCTACCCGTATAAAGTTAGCCAACTCAAAAGTATTTCCTCGTATAGAGTTACACGTCACATTTTTACTTTATCAAACCATTCCGTGCGACCTAGGGCAAACAACCTCCTAGTCGACGTGTCAACCCAAAATGTGACTTTCTTTCCATCCTTACCAAAATATTCCATTTATTTCCAAAACATTCCGTTCGTTTGCAAAACAATCTTTTCGTTCGATTTACAACAAAAACGTGTCAAGACTACGCTTTAACCACCCAAGAGTGTCCAAACCAATCGAATTCCCCAATTTGATTTCTTAAAATGACGACGACATGCTTTTCATAAAAATTGGGGGTTTTCGCAATCAATTTAAAAATCGAACGACCAACAACCTAGGGAGGATGCAGGACCCTAGACAAAACCCACAACAGAACGATTGATGAGAAAGACGACCCGAAAGTGACAATTTCGTGAATACTTTAAAATCGACCAATTAAATTGTAACGCGAGGGAGAAAAAAGAATACTAATATTACAAACGAGAGGGATAGAAAACTCTACCTCAATTGGGATCTCTGAAACAATTGCCGACAAGGAATTTGCATGAAATTTCGGCATGAACCTGCTCAAAATAGGAAAACCGCACTAAGGCGCCAACAACAACAAAGCAGGAATCCGATATTACACCTCCTACGAATGTAAATTACCAATCTAGATTTAACGAGAATTAAAAAGGAGTGCGCGGTATACCTGCCGATGTGACCACAAACGGTGGCCGAAGCCTCGAACGTCGCGCGCCACTGATTTTCGTCGCTCGCTAAGGCTGACACCTACAGAACCCAACAGACAGTCACTGATCGAACGACGGACGATTTACAACATTGAAAAGAGTGAAATAGAGGCTTACCCACTGATGTGATGCTCAAACGTCGCGCGACACCGCTCGCCCATCCTTAGCTGTACCTCGCCGCGCTTCGATGCCTATTGTCGCCGTTAAGCAAAGTGTACAGATTCTCACTACCTTCGCATCAAACCCTCGTCAACATCGCGCCAAACCCTTACCGCTACCACGTCGCGCACCGCCAACCCACCACCACACCCACGCCGGCGACATCACCACTGCAGCCCGCCGACCATCGCGCCACCACAGAGGTGGTGCGCGCAGAGAGAGAGGGAGGGCGGAGGAAGGAATGCCGAGAGGGCGAGAGAGGAGAGGGAACCGCGACTGTGGGAGAGGAGAAGAGAGGGAGAGCTCGCGCGCGGTAGGAGAGGGGGAGGGGTTGCACGGACGGAGAGGTAGAGGGAGGAGGGAGAGATAGAGCTCGGTGGGAGAGAGGAGGGAGGAAGGGAGAGCTGGAGGGGGGAGGCGCCGGCGAGATAGGATGAGGGAGGAGAGGAGCTCGGGAGGTAGGCGGCTATGGGGTCTCTTCCCCTAAGGGTTTTTGTTACAGGGTGAAGTCGTGAGAGATAGGGGAAAGGGAACCCGACTATTCTCTGTATTGCCCTTTTTTTATTTTTGTAATTTAATTAAATTCAATTCAATTAAAAAGAATTAGTTGGCCCACAATCCTTTCGAACAACTCCCGGGAACCCAAACGAAACCCGAATTTCAGCACAACAACTTGCGTGCGCTCAGAACACAAAACCTCACAACCCAAGACTTGTCTCACTCAAACAGGATCGACAAATTAAAATACGAGCCGCAGGGAACTGAACGATTAAGAATTTAAATCCCAAAAAAAGGATGTAATCAATCGATATTATTTTTTTGAAACGGATGAAAAGTAATTAAATTTTCCGGAGTGTGACAGAACACATGAACCCTTGAAATAATGGTTGGCCATGGATAACCTTGGTATAATGATTGACTACGGGAATGAACTTGATTTGTAGGGATTCCCGGGTTTGGATGACTTATAACAATGATGTGGGATTGATATGCTCTTATGCGGGAATGTACTTGATTTTTAGGGATTCCTGGGGTGGTCGCTCCACCCACGATATTGTGCACAATGGGGGCTACGCGAGCCCTCCCAACGGCCTTTGGAGAAGACGGATTAGTTTAGATAGTGTGTCGATGGGCTACTATTCTACACCTCACCCTATCAACGTTACAATAATACTTGGGTTAATATGGAATGTACTTGATCTTTAGGGATTACGGGATTCATACCACCTTAATGGACTATGGATAAATACGGGATGTACTTGATCTTTAGGGATCCCGGGATTTATTTGAATTGATGACAAAACACTTACGGAATATACTTGTAATGGAATTCTGGGTTGGCATTTCAAATTATGAAATCAATGTACGAATGATGATCTAAGTCACTTATGGGACATACTTGTGAGGGAATACCCTTGCACATGACATCGTGCAATCATTGAAATAAATAAGAACTCACAGGTGGAACATTGAAATGGAAATGAAAATAGTGCATGCATTCTTATGTGGGTACTTGACTTTAGTGTCCCTTGGATAACACTCATTCAGGTTGACCAGTAGAATCACATTGTAGGTATTGGTTAATTGATGTAAAAAATGGTTTGAAATTCTGAGGCGTGACAATTAATAACTCTATTATAAATTTTTTTATTTTAATCCTAAATTAAATCTCCATATTTTATTTCTAAAACCATCAACTATTTTTATTTATTTCACAAATTCTATATCAAAGTGATTTATTGATTTTCGGCCAAAAAACATAATCGCTCGGTCATCTTACGACATTATGAAATACTAGAAAAATAGCCACCGACATCACCACAATCCCAGCCCCGAACTCAACCCGAGAACATTGCCGAAAACTATCTGAAAACAATCTCGAAAATAGCCCGAAAACTGTGAGTATTACTCTGTTTTTCTGAACAGATATGTTCATATTCGAACGCGAAATCCGCCCAAACAGTTACTCCAAATTACATAAATTTGTATATGTAAACTCTTAAGACAATTACCAACACAACCCTATAATTTGTTTCATGAAATTATTCGATTTAACAATATTTGTTTCGTATTTTCCCAAAAATTTCTGAACAGTACTCGGCATAACCTACTTATGTTTAATCCTGAATTTCTCCAAAACTATTCATCCACAAATCGTAATTTTGTGTGTGTAGCTACCTAAGACACTAACAAACATAACCCCATAGTTTGTTTTGAAAAAATAATTCGATTATACAGACGTTTTTCCTTCCGAACTTTGGTAAACTTATAGACGAAAACTGGGTTTCTCCTAACCCATTAAACATGGTTTTAATACACTGTTCATCGTCTTCCTTATACTGATTTTCGTTTCTCCTATAATTTCTCGAGTTTTGATCAATTAAATAACATACATATGATCCTATTATACTTATAAAACAATTACAAATAAGATTATACGAATTTATGACTGAATTTGCCTTCAACGGAGTTTGATTTCAATTTGATTCGAAACTGGGTTCAGCTCTGATCTTCTTCCACAAATCTCCTTTGAATTCTATCTGTAATTCTAAATGATAATGACTCTAATTTCCTCACAAAGTGATCTCTTACTCAACCCCTCAAAAATCAATTTCTGCAACTAAGAAATTCTCAGAACTCTCTTCCTCAAGATATGTTTTTGCCTTAGATTCTTATAGAATTTGTTTCAACTGAATTCATTATAATAAGTAATGTATGTATATGATTTACACGTATAAGTGTTCATCCACGTTGCTGATTGATGCATAGAGATTTGATACACGTCTCACCAATTCCATTCTACGCAACCCCCTTCTGTCACCACCTTCTTACTCCACGAACACATAGTTTGCATGCATTCAACCTAATTGTACTAACACCCCTCCCACTTTCTCTTATTTTCATAAATAGTTTATGGTTTATTTACTTATTGTTTTCACCCTCAATACTCCTTAAGTATTTTAATTTAGCACATTACACCTTTTATTCTCTTAATAATTATATTTAATTCCTAATAATGCATAATTAAAATTCATGTCTCACATAGATAGTATATGATGAGATTTATTTCGTTAAATTTAGATTATGGAAGATCATTTGGAAGAAAATGTAGAGCATCCTCAAGTCCATGAACTGTCACCCCCACCAATGGACACGATGGATCTGATGGAGCAAATCCTAGTAGGAGTTGTCGATATTATAGGGAGGAATAATCATCTAGGAGATGATCAGGTTAGTGTGTGAGAATTTCAGTGGATGAAACCTCTTATATTTGAAGGGGGATAAACCTAGACAAAGCTAAAGCAATGCTGCCATCAGATTGTTGAAATTGACAACCTATTCAGAGGTATTGTATAAAACATTAATGGCATAGTATGATTTGAACAAAAAGTACAAAGCCATTGAAAAATAGAATAGGAAATCCAGTAATTGGCTGAGACAAGATCAAAGTGAGGGCCAAATAAAGAACAAAATGTTGGAGAGTTCAGTAATGAATTTGGGCAGCAAAAAGATTTCAATTAGCCCGAGAATAATCATGATTATATTTTGTATTCGTAGCCCCTCTGCCGCAAATGTCAGAAAAGGCATGGAGAAGAGTGTTTTTGAAATAGTGGGGCATGTTATAGATGTGGTCAACATGGTCATCTTATTAGATATTGTATCACGCCCCGGATTTTCAAACTATTTTTTTGAAAGCAATTTAAATAATAAACAGGGGATATAACCACTTGCCATCCAGACACAATCAGTTGAATTTCTCATTACATCATAGAGCAGTACAAGGTAGAAATACAGAAATGGTACAAAGTGGAAGAAAGTGCAAGTACATGCCTACTATAACTACTACTGTGAAAAGAAAGAACTACAGGTAAAAAACAAAGTACAAATGAAAACTGGAACAGCTAAGCCCAAGAAAATTCAGCAGTTGACTCTAACTCCAAGTCACCAAGTATGGCTAGCCCTACAACACAAAACTAGAAAAAGGAAAAGAAAGATGGTCTGAGCAACCACAACTTAGTGAGAAAATCCATAACTACTATCAAGCATGCACATGCGGTGCATGCCTACGTGTCCGCAAGTAAAAGTACTAGAACATTAAAGAAACTAAAGTGCTAGTAAAGCAAACCTAACTCAAGTAACAGTGAACATAGGCGTGTCGCCAACAAGTGTGTACAACCAATCCTCAAAACTGCATAAGTGAAAAGGACAAGACATCCTAGGTTCGACCGAAGTAAATTCTAACACAACTCGACCAACCTTACCACTAAGGTAGAACAACTCTAAGAATCTACCAAGGACCAGAACGAAAGCGAAGCCAAGTTATCCAATACTAACTTACAGTGCTAACTTCACCAAATATAGTTATCGTTGGGTATATGATTCATAAGTTACTTTGGATATTTAAGATATTCATGTCTTCTCTATCTTTCCGTTCATTCACTTCACAATAGGAATAAATCCAAGAATCCCCTCATAAGTACATTCTTGACTTATCCTTTCATCCTCCTTACATATTACCAATCGTTCCATAACTTTGCACTAAGACTAAATCTAAGATTCCCCTCATAAGTACATTCTTGATTCATCCTGTCATTTGACTTTTTATCATTTGTGAATCACATCATATTTGATGGGTCCGGCATAGTGGTCGTTGGCACACTATACTTTTCCCTTGTTATTCCCCAACTCATTGGGAGGGCTACGCTACACCCCCATTGTGCTCAACGTGGTGGCGCGACCACCGGGAAGTTTAACATCTATCTATTCCCGTTGTGCACAATATCGAGGATGGTGCGACCATCCAGGGAATCCCATCATAAGTACATTCCCGCCAAACATTCCAGTGTTCTCCAACTCGTTGGGAGGGCCCCCAGTACCCTATGATTCCACGTCATTGAATGGCTTCATTTCTTTTTCTTTTGTAGTTGTTACCACGCCTAGCCAAGGCTATCTAACCACATTATTCCATGCCAACTTACTCGATCACATTTCTTCTCATTACAAGTTTTCCCAAGTGATAGATTCTAGGTTGAATGCGAGTAGCCCTCGTGGGACACATCCTCTGTATTTTGATATTCGTTGGGCATATTGAACTACTTACTTAGTTCTTCCAATCACTAGCTCAACCTTGGCCAATCCAAGGGAGACAACCAAGTCGAACAACATCAATGATCGTACACGTATTCAAGACGTCCAAATAACCAAACCCGACATCCGACTTTGACAAAGTCAAATGCAACCATCAAACCAACTAAGATAGGGTATCCCCACATATTTGAGAAAACCCAAATAAAACCAATTTTACTACAACCCTTACCGAGGACATTTTACCGAGTATTTGTTGCTCACCCAAACCCCAAGTGTTCTATGATGATCATACGGACTCCTTGCGACCTACCACGCAATCACACAAGTCTTATGATAATCCAACAATATTGAATCCTCCAAGACAAGACCCAAATATCACAAGGGCAAATCATCAAACACTTGATGGCCCCTAACTCCAACGGCCACCAATTGACCTACTAACCATCAAAATGCAAGTCGT
The DNA here is from genome assembly GCA_002855965.1 of Monotropa hypopitys. Taxonomy (NCBI): domain Eukaryota; kingdom Viridiplantae; phylum Streptophyta; class Magnoliopsida; order Ericales; family Ericaceae; genus Monotropa; species Monotropa hypopitys. Next base: position 13,619 of record NMUG010003015.1, read on the forward strand.
CCCTCTCACGATAATTTCGTCGAACACCTAGTGGGCACAAGATCACCACTTAATTCTACCATAATATAGCCATAGGTTACAAAACACAATGTACCTACTATGGCTACCAAATCGAACCTATGTACATACACACATACTTAATAGGAGTTAAGAATTTACCCACCGAAAAAGTTGCCGGATCTCTAAGGTCGCCAGAAAACGTCCAACACACCACCACGATCCGGAACCGTAGATGTGTAGATCGGCTCGTGATCTCCAATGTTAATGAAGGGGATTTCTCCCAAAACCTAATGGAAAGCCTTTAAAAATTAGGAAGAAGAAGGGAGGGGAAATGCAAAAACATAGAGAGAAAAAGAGAAAGCTTACCAATTGGAGAGGAAGAGAGAGTCTTCTGGGAGAAAATGGGAGGAATCCCAACCTAAGGGTGTACTTAAAACCCTAAGGGAAAAGACAGAAATTCCCTTACTAAGCTCCAGAAAATTCTCGCCCGACAGGCCTATTATCGATAACTAGGTGCTGGGTTATCGATAACCACTGTCTCTGGCTTGCCCATGAGATAGCTGGGTTATCGATAACAGGAATTTCGTGTTATCGATAACCAATCTCTCGGATTTTTGTATGGAACAACTGGGTTATCGATAACCCATCTGCCTGGTTATCGATAACCAGCTCCTCGGGTTGTTCTATGGGGAAAGACTGCTTCGAGGTATATTGGGCATAACGTTTTCATACGGACTCCGATTGAGACGATTCAAGATGCGTTGGTTTTCTAATGGAATTATCTACAACTTTAATAAATAATGAATTTCGATATTCTAAATATATCGGGGTCGTAATAGGCCTCGAAAGCCTTCGGCACATTGTCAGAATAACCCAAAATCATACCAACTCAAAACCGGGTATCCTCACCACTCCAAATCGCTAGATTATCATCTATCAAACCACAACCTTTCTTGATTATATAAAAAATATGTTTTCATTTAAAAAAATACATTTAAAATTCTAGATCGTTACATCTCATACCCCTTAAAAGAATTTCGTCCTCGAAATTGAGTTGGAAAAAGAGAGGATGAAACCATATCACCTGACTATCGAAACCAAAAAAATTTACTCCTCAACAATGAATTGAAATCGAAACACACCTCCACAACAAACTTCTCAAGAGTGATATCCCAACAAGAATGGGAGTGAGTTCAACGAAAATGCATGAATTTGATACGGTTGCTCGAACGCTCAATCCAACATATGTACCACCTTACTTCAACATCCAATGATTCGTCCACGAGATTTACTAAGGAGAGATGCAATGAATTCCACCGAGGAACACCAAACTTGAGAAAACCAACGTGCCATACTAAAGAATAAAAGGGACAACTCCCTATAAGGTGTGGACATGCCGACATAAAAATTAATTTTTTTTTGCCAAAGATACAAGAGACAGAGGATCCCATAAGCGATTAATCTCCTTAGGAACAAGAAACCAACAATCTTCTTGCAACAACATTTACAACGAGGGACGAATCAGTTCTACAATCGTCAACACTCTATTATTGATCTATAAACTCACACACGGTAATTCTAGCATTTTCGTCCGCCACAAGCCAACAATTGCACTACAGGTACCCCGATACATGAGGATACACTAAAGACACG
>NMUG010003016.1:0-15268 GCA_002855965.1 Monotropa hypopitys
TTTTTTGTTTTATTTTATTGATTTATATTATTTATTATTATTATTATTAATAATATTATTATTATTAAACCACCAAAAAAGGTTAATTTAGATTTCCCCCTTTTTTGTTTTGTTTTATTATCTACTATTAATAATAATATCGCTATTATTATTAAACAACAACCAAGGCTTTAATTAGATTTCCTCTGACAAATTTTATTTAATGGGACACGGAAAATTGGGTCGTTACATGATGATTCAAGAGCAAGTGCAAAGGTTCGGTGCACGAGTGATTCGACAAAATCTTCGATCAACCAAGAGTGAGTCTAGGTTATAAGTAAAAGTCTTTGTAACTGAACAACGTTGTTTGGTACTTATTTTCTCCTTCTCGTGGTTTTTACCCTTCCTTGAGGTTTTCAATGTATATCGTGTGTTCATGCTCCTTTGCTTACTTGCTTGAATTTTTCTTATTTTAGATCTGCATATAATCATAAAATAAGTTGGTATCAATCGTTAATCGAACTTAAATTAAAAATTGAGTATCATTCGCAGAAAGTAGGAATTTCAATTGGTATCAAAGCAGGTTGCTCATTTAATTTAGGATTAATCTCATAGAGCGTATCCTGTGCGTTCTAATCATGAATCACAATATGAATCACATTTCAAATCAAACTCCATTCTTGATAGCGAGAACTTCGACTATTGGAAATCTTGTATAAAAGTTGTCATAAGATTTAATGATGAAGTAATATAGTATGCATGTCTAACTGCTTATACTTTTCGGAAAAATTTGTTGATGATGTTACAACTAGAAAACTTCCTTGTGATCTTTCAGTCGCTAAAAAATTATTATTCCAAGATAATAATCGGGCTCTTGACATATTATTTGCTTTAGTTAATCCTATTGAACATAGAAAATAGCTAAATTGTGAAACAGAAAAAGAAGCTTTGGATGTATTAGTTACTTGTCACGAAGGCACTGACATTGTTAAGCAATCTAAACTTCAATTTTTAACTACTGAGTTTGAAACTATTCGTATGCTAGAGGATGAAACTTTTACTCAATACTATTCTAAATTAATTGCAATAGTTAATAGTTGTTTCACTCTCAGAGAACCTATAACTCCTTTCCGTGTCATTAAGAAGATTCTTAGATCCCTTCTAGAATGATTCAAAATTAAAATTACCATGTTGGAAGGAAAACGCAAGTTGAAAGATAAATCTATCAAAGAAGTGGTAGGTATACTTCAAACTTACAAAGCCGATATGATCCCCCTTGAAATTAATAAATCCAAAGAAAAAAATACCTCAAAATCTATTGCTTTCTCTACTGCTCAAACTAATAAAGATGAATCGAAAAGTGATGATGAATATAATCTTGAAGCTCTCACATTATTTACTAAGAATTTTAAACCATTTTTGAAAAAGAAACCTAATAAAAACTCAAGATGAAAGAATCCATTTAACAAAGAAATATTTTATAATAACAAAGTTAAAACTAGTTCAAGTAAAAAAAAGGGAAACAAAGGTCCTAAATGTTATGAATGTCAAGAATATGAGCATGTGGCTCATGAGTGTGCAAACAAGCTAAAAAGAAGGACAATCAAGTTGATAATATTACTTGGGATGATGAAACTGACTTTGATATTCTGATGATGAACAAGATCTTAAAAACATTTTTGTTGTGTTTAGGTCTTCTTTGAATACTACATCTAGTGATAAAGATGTTCTAAATAGTGAAGATGATAGTAGCGATAAAGATGAAGCACATGAATTTTCAAAAATAAAACAGTCCTATGAAAAACTTTACAAGGAAAATTTAGAATGGGAAAACTTATTTAAAACTCATCGAAAAAATTTAAAAAAGCAAAAAATGACTTTTCAAAATCATTGAAGGAAATTGAAAGCTTAAATGATCAAATAAAACTTATTATAAATGAACGAGATGAATTAAAGAATGAAGTTGTCAATTTAAAAAAATGAAAATTCATCTTTAACTGACTTACACTTTATTGCTTTATTTGATCTTCATAAGCTTGTTCGTGATCTTGATGATGTTAGTGCTTCTCTCAAGTGTTTGAATACTAGTTCAAAGAAACTTGATGAAATACTATAAAGTCAAAGACTATGGAAATAGAACATGTGTTGGATATGTAGAGGGATACTCGTCAGAGCAATCAAGTACATAAAATGAAGCTAAAGGCAAGAAAGTGATGTTCAAGGCTGCAAGCATCGCTCAACCAATGACAGGTAAAAAGGTTTTGTTCAAAGTAGAAAGTACTTCTCAAATGCGAAAGGTAAGGGGACAAGGGGTATGGATAATAGTACTACTCATGGTAAAAAAAAAAGATGCATGGTATATCAAAATCTAAGCTTATTCTTGTTTGCTACCATTGTCATGTCAAAGGTCACATTAGACCAAATTGTTTTAAATTATATGGTTACACACAACATAGAAGTGAAATGACTTTTCCTATAACTTTTCATCATGCTCAACGATATACTTATGTACCTAAAAGAAATAACGATAAAGATTATATAAACAAAATTGTTCCTCACATCAGAAAAGTATTGCATGGTTGCTCATACTATATTGATAACTAGGGATTCGAACATGTGGTATTTCGATAGTAGTTTTTCCCGTCATATGACTGGCAATAAAAAACTGTTTGATAATGTTGAAAAATATGATGGAGGGATGGTCACATTTGGAGATGGAAACAAATCTAGAGTGGTTGGTGGAGGCTCTATAAATGTTTCTGGTCTGGAACCCATGAAAAATATTTTATACGTAGAAGGTTTAAAGACTAATCTAATAAGTATTAGTCAAATGTGTGATAAAAAATTTGATGTTCACTTCTCTAAAGAAAAATGTCACATTATGGATAGAAAGGGTAAAGAAATAATGTGTGGAACTAGAACTCAAGATAATTGCTATGGTATATTCCCAATGGAAGATCCTATTTGTCACATGTCGCAGCTATCATATATTGAATTGTGGCATCAATGGCTAGGATACATAAATTATAAAGATCTACCATTTACTACTAAGCAAGAATTAATTCATGGTGTTCCAAAATTACGTAAACTAAAAAACCATGTCTGTGGTCCATGTAAAGTTGGAAAACAAACTAAAGCTATACACAAAAAGATGAAATTTGTCTCAATAAAACACCCGTTAGAATTGTTACATATTGACTTAATGGGTCCATCTCGTGTGGAAAGCACTAGTGAAAAAAGGCATATGTTTGTGATTGTTGACGATTTGTCTAGATACAATTGGGTTTGTTTTCTGCGTGAAAAATCTGATACGTTTGATATGTTTAGAGGTTTATTGAAGAGTGTTCAAAAGGAATCTAGATATAAGATAGATAGAATTTCTTGGATTAAATCCAATCATGGAAAAGAATTTGAAAACTCTGACTATGCTACGTTATGTCTTGATATGGGAATAAAACATGAATTTTCTGCCCCCAAAACTCCACAACAAAATGGTGTCGTAGAATGTAAAAATCATGTCCTTCAAAAAATGGTCCGAGTTATGCTTCATGCTAAGAAAATTCCTCTTATATTCTGGGCTTAAGAAATTTTTACTACATGCTATATAATAAATAGAGTTTATATTCGTCTGGGCACTAAGAATACTCTGTATGAGTTGTTGAGAGGTACAAAACCTAATATGGAATATTTTAAAACCTTTGGAATAAAATGTTATATCACGAGAGATAGAGAAAACCAAGAAAATTTGATCCTAGATGCGATAAAGGGATTTTTCTAGGGTATTCATGCAACAACATAACATTTAGAGTTTTTAACAAACGTATCAATTCAATGGTGGAATCAATAAATGTTATAGTTGATGAATGTCCTTTGCATACTAGTGATACTTTTGTTGATGTCTAGAATTCTATTTTTGAGCAGGTCAACAAAGATAAGGAAAACATAGAACTTGAAGTAGAAAGTATTTCAGGAGAGTCTAATGGAGAAAAATAAGGAAATTCTGAGTTGAAAGATAAAACAAAAAGAAAGATCTTAATCCATCTACTAGGGTAAGATTAAATCATCCTAAGGATCAAATTCTCGAAAAGGTAGATGATAGGATTCAAAGTATAAATCAATTGAAGCAACATCAGGATGATGTATTGATGCAGTCTACAAAGCTGCGCTGCGCGGGAGATCTGCTGCACATAACAGCAACTCCAGTTATTCCTTCCCGCGCTACAACGGGATCCACCAGGACGTACACAACTCCTCTTGTGAGGTTATTATCATGGATTATCTCGAAGAAGAAACCAGGTGGTATTCAATTGGGCCATGCCATCCTCGGTGGAGGAAAAACACGGCTGCCGAGCTCTCAGTGGTAGCTCGGCTGTAGAAGTTATATCTCATGCTCGGCAAGCCTGGGGAGCTCAGCTCAGGAACACAATGTTTCAACCATGATCAACCTTCATCTGCCAAGGCACCAAGTTAGGAGTGTGTGCTCCATGACAGGGTCCCATGGGTTTCAACTACACTGTGTGTGAAGATAGAAGGCAACTCCACTGATGAGGACTACGCCGTTGACATGTCGGCAAGAGTAGCCACCCTGAGCTGCTCGGTTATGAGCCCTCTCCCACACGGGACAATAGTGTCTCAAGGTTAGCACCCCTCCCCCTCTGGATGAGTCTGATTGGAAATGAGCAGCAGGGTAGAGGGGTATCTGCTCAGAAGGGTATGAAAGACCCCTGTGGAAGATGGAACAATGCGAGAACCGAGCTCCCGTTACATTGGTCACTCAGCTCGGCAATCTATGATCAATCTCAACAGACGAGCTCAGTTTCTATCACCTGGGAGCGTGGCAAGCCACAACAAGGCTCCCAATTGTGCGTACAAGTCCACCTCCACTCAGGGATCATGAATGTCCCTTTTAGAAGCAAAGGCAATGTTCCCCGCACTCACATTGTTCGGCCAAACTATCAGAATGCGGGCTCATCCACCTACTCCCCAGCTCGGCCAAAGGTTTTCTCTATCAGGACAGCTCGTGACCGGACTCGGCAGTTGAAGATCATCCTTTTTGACCAGCTGAAGATTCCAAAGTGCTTGCTCCCAAACAATGCCCTTCAGCTCAGTAATAAGTGGAGTGTTCAGTTCAACAAAGCTTGGCTCTCTCCCCTTTCTCTATGTGGCCATCAAGCAGCGAACCCACGACCACGTGGAAGCTTATCTCCAATTCTGGTCCCACAACAATAATGTAAATTTTGTCTTTTTGCTATTTGTAGTTATCCGATGCTTAGGGTTTTATTGACATTTCCTTTATTGGGCCTGTTGTGTCGGTGGCCCAAGAATGTGTACTTAGGGTTTTTCCTCTTTTAGGAGTAGCCATGGCCGCCATATAAATAGGGGTTCATGTACTGATGTAGGGGAATTGATTGTGATATTGAAAGAAAACCTTGACAGCAGTTCTTGCTTGTTCATTGTAACCATTCCTGGTTGGTATTCTCTGTGAGAATCAACAAACGAGATTGAAGCCGTGTTCGGGCATTTCGTGCACGAAATCAACAGGTCGCGAGCCTTGATTCTGGGTATTCGTGCGCGAATCAACAGATCGAGAAGAGAATCAATGGAGGTATTCTAGGTGAATCAATCCGGTATTCTATTTATCCATTTTCATTTCGTTCTTGTTTTATATTCTGCTGCATCAGCTTGGTATCAGAGCTGTGTGTCTTGATCCTACCAGAGCAAGTTTTGATTCCTATCAGAGCCCTCGTTTCGTATCCCTTGAGAGTTGTACGTTTCAGTCCTTGGAGGAAGCCTTAAGTTAAATTCAGTAAGGAAAATGGCATCGAAGAGGAGCTCTATTTATGGAGCCACAATGACCAGGCTACCACTGGGGAAGAAGATAGCCTCTGGAAGAAGTTCTATCTATGGGGTTACAGGGGTCAGGCGTCGATCTGAAAAGACGACTCCCATAAAGAAACCTAGCCAGGACGATAAACTCAACCGACCAGAAGAAACAATGAAGAAAGTGGTGGACAGTGTCGCCACCATTCACACCCAACTACTGCAATAGTCCCAACCACGACGGCGACGGCAGAGTTTGCGCCCCCGTCTAGTAGTGGAAGAGGATGACTCAATTATCCAGGAGCCTGACGAGGAGGAATCTCTCTTCGTCGGAGGAGGTCTTCAAAAAGCTCCAGTGAGTCCTCTTGGTGGATATGACCAGAAGTCGATCTATGATGAAGAACCCCTTTCGGAGGAAATTTTCACATTCCAAGAGACTATTTTCGAGCCACTATTGTTTCCACATCTTATGATAGATTCCTCTGGTAAGATTACCTATCACAAAATATTCCTGGCGTGGTTAGCATCTGAAGGAGCAGAGGAAGTGGTGCATCGGGAGTTCGAGTCCACTGCCCTGGACGAATAGCTTGACTCAGCAAAGCTCATCCCCGTGCTATGCTAGTTCATTTTGTTCCAACATGCTCCCAGGGGACAACCAAGCAGTGGGAACCCATCCAACAGGAATCGCGGATTCCTCAAACCTTGCGTAGCTCCCCTCTCTCCCTCAGCCCTCAGCCATAATCAACAGGGCCCCGAGCAGAGCTGCACAGCTCAAGAGAATGGTCGGCCAACACTAGAAGAGATAAGGAAGAGCAGCAATGGGCTCCTCATCTCAGCGGCAAACTACAGTCCCACAATAGAGACTTATGAGAATATGTGGGATCTAACTCCAGATACTGACTTGCTAAGGAAGCCCTGGCAGCTCGGTGAGCTTAGCATGAGAGGTTTTGGATCTGGGCTCGTCCAACAACCTCAGTTGTGCGGTCTTGACCGAGAGGGTGACAGTTTATCAGTTCTGGACGGAGGAAGGCTGCTCATGGAGTGTGTCATCCATGACAGGGTCATATCAGCTCATCAACTTCTCAAACCAATAACAGACTCAGTCCCTCCTGTGGAACCAGGCACAAATCAGCTTAGTGGACAAAAATCTGCCCCTAGGGATGCTTATGAACCTGCGAGGGTCAAAAACATGGATCTCCTTTGGACGCATGGGAGGAGTGCAAGTTCGAGGTCGAACTTTTCCCAACCTGGAGGGGATGATGCAGTCTACAAAGCTGCGCTGCGCGGGAGGTCTGCTGCACAGAACAACAACTCTAGTTATTCCTTCCCGCGCTACAACGGGATCCACCAGGACGTACACAACTCCTCTTGTGAGGTTATTATCATGGATGATCTCGGAGAAGGAACCATGTGGTATTCAATTGAGCCATGCCATCCTCGGTGGAAGAAGAACACGGCTGCCGAGCTCTCAGTGGTAGCTCGGTTGCAGCAGTTATATCTCATGCTCGGCAAGCCTGGGGAGCTCAGCTCAGGAACACAACGTTTCAACCATGATCATCCTTCGTCTGCCAAGGCACCAAGTTGGGAGTGTGTGCTCCATGACAGGGTCCCATGGGTTTCAACTACACTGTGTGTGAAGATAGAAAGCAACTCCACTGATGAGGACTATGCCGTTGACATGTCGGCAAGAGTAGCCACTCTCAGCTGCTCGGTTATGAGCCCTCTCCCGCATGGGACAATAGTGTCTCAAGGGAAGCACCCCCTCCCCCTCGGGATGAGTCTGATTGAAGATGAGCAGCAAGGTAGAGGGGTATCTGCTCAGAAGGGTATGAAAGACCCCTGTGGAAACTGGAATAATGAGAGAACCGAGCTCCCGTTACATTGGTCACTCAGCTCGGCAATCTATGATCAATCTCAACAGACGAGCTCAGTTTCTATCACCTGGGAGCGTGGCAAGCCACAACAAGGCTCCCAACTGTGCGGACAAGTCCACCTCCACTCAGGGATCCTGAGTGTCCCTTTTAGAAGCAAAGGCAATGTTCCCCGCACTCACATTGTTCGGCCAAACTGTCAGAATGCGGGCTCATCCACCTACTCCCCAGCTCGGCCAGAGGTTTTCTCTATCAGGCCAGCTCGTGACCGGACTCGGCAGTTGAAGATCATCCTTTTTGACCAGCTGAAGATTCCAAAGTACTTGCTCCCAAACAACGCCCTTCAGCTCAGCAATAAGTGGAGTGTTCAGTTCAACAAAGCTTGGCTCTCTCCCCTTTTCTCTACGTGGCAATGAAGCAGCGAACCCACGACCACGTGGAAGCTTATCTCCAATTCTGGTCCCACAACAATAATGTAAATTTTGTCTTTTTGCTATTTGTAGTTATCCGATGCTTAGGGTTTTATTGACTTTTCCTTTATTGGGCCTGTTGTGTCGGTGGCCCAAGAATGTGTACTTAGGGTTTTTCCTCTTTTAGGAGTAGCCATGGCCGCCCTATAAATAGGGGTTCGGATACTGATGTAGGAGAATTGATTGTGATTTTGAAAGAAAACCTTGGCAGCAGTTCTTGCTTGTTCATTGTAACCATTCCCGGTTGGTATTCTCTGTGAGAATCAACAAACGAGATTGAAGCCGTGTTCTGGAATTTCGTGCGCGAAATCAACAGGTCGCGAGCCTTGATTCTGGGTATTCATGCGCGAATCAACAAATTGAGAAGAGAATCAACGGATGTATTTCAGGTGAATCAATCCGGTATTCTATTTATCCATTTTCATTTCGTTCTTGTTTTATATTCTGCTGCATCATGTATCTTTTGCTTGATATGTCTCCTTGGTTAAACCTAAGAATATTATTGAGGCCTTAAACGATAGATGTTGGATAAATGCTATGCACGATGAACTAAGTCAGTTTGACCATAATAATGTGTTGACGTTAGTTCCTAGACCATCCGACAACAATGTGATAGGAACAAAATGGATCTATAAAAATAAGACCAATGAACAAGGAGTTGTGATACAAAATAAAGCACGTTTAGTTTCTCAAGTATATACTCAAGTAGAAGGGATGGATTTTGATGAAATATTTACCCATGTGGCTCGGCTTTAATCCATTAGAATCATGCTTGCAATTTCATGAGTTCTTAAATTTAAACTTTATCAAATGGATGTCAAGAGTGCCCTTCTGAGTGGTGTCATAAAAGAAGAAGTCTATGTTCCCAACTCAAAGGCTTTGAGGTTCCTCACTCTCCGAATTATGTCTACAAACTCAATAAAGCCTTATATGGTTTAAAACAAGCACCTAGAACATTGTATGAACATTTGACCACACACCTTTTAGAGAACGAGTTCACTAGAGTTAGTGTGGACCGAACCTTATTTGTGTGATACATTAAAAACAATATTCTTATTGTTCAAATATATGTTGGTGACATAGTTTTTGGCTCCACATCTTCCAAATTGTTTGGAGATTTTTTCCACCCTCATGCAAGATGAATTTGAGATGAGCATGATGGGTGAATTGTCTTACTTTCTTGGCCTTCAAGTGAAACAGTACAATCATGGGTTATTCATGTCTCAATCTAAGTATGCATTAAATTTAGTTAAGAAATTTGACTGGGAAAATGCTAAACATGCTAGAACTCCTATGAGCACTTCAACTATGCTTAGTAAAGACAGTGAAGGAATCAGCGTAGATAACACCTTATATCGAAGCATGATTGGTAGCCTTCTTTATTTAACTGCAAGTCGTCCTGGTATATGTTTTAGTGTAGGAGTATGCGCTCGATATCAAGTTGATCCTAAAGAGTCCCACTTATCTTGTAATTTTCGTTTTCTTATTTTGAATAAAATAATTTATTTTAAATGTTTTGCATAAATCTTGAAAAGTCAAGCTGCATGTTAGAAGGGTGTGGAGTTGGCATTGGGTGGTAAAATGCATAGTAAAAGTTCTTGGTTTGGCATATTATGCGTATATGTTTCATGTGTTGGTAAGTGTCCTTGGGTTTAGCCTTTTTCCATGGGAGAGGTGAGAATTGAGGTTTATATTAGAGGTTGTAAGCCCTTGTAGATTGGTGTTTGAGTAGAAGTGTGTGTTGGAGGTTGTAGTAGGAAATCAATTAGAAATATAATTTAATGTTTTTCTGGTCCCAATATTGATATCGGCACTTGGCTTGATATCAATATCATGAGTTACAGTTTTTTCTAGAAATTTGGGCAGAGTGTCATGATATCGGTATCATATTTGTCATGATATCGGTATCTAGTTTGTTGTATAGACTGTGGTGTTTGAACAACAATATATGATATTGATATTATGAATTTTCATGATATTGATATCTGGAATAGGTCTGTGATATCGATATCATAAGTTGCATGATATGGGTATCTGAGTTAAAGTTGTGATATCGATATCATTAATTCCATGATATCAGTATCTTGGTTCGGGAAGGATCTGTGGAGGTTAACTAGAGGTCTGAAATACCGATATCATGAGTTTTATGATACCGATATATGGGTTAGACTAGGATACCGGTATCATAGATTGGTAGGATATCAGTATCACGTCAATTTTATTTGGAAGAGGGTTGAGCATTGTGTTATGATATCGATATCATTAAGATTATGATACTTATATCTGGTCAGCCGGCGAGAAAAAGTCTAAACATTGGGTTTTGGTAGTTTCAAGTGCATTTTAGTCATTTTGACAACTTAGAGAGCTCCTATAGACCCTAATTCGTATTATGGTTAGCAAAATATGTTTTGGCCTCCATCTTAGGCCTTCTAAGATAGAGAGAGGAAAGAGGGAGATAGAGGGAGATAGAGAGAGATAGTTGAGATTTGGAGCGATTTGAAGGCTTGGAGTCGATCTGAAGGCATTTTTGGAAAGCTTGTCGAGTGTAGATAATCCTGCAAGGTATTGATTAAAATTTGATTGTTCTCTTAAGTTGTATTTTGGTTTTTGGTGGTTCAAATCTAGGGGTTTTGGAATTTTGGATTTCCATGTTGTCTATTAGTGTAAGGGTTGCATTTTGTCCATCAAATCCTTAATGTGTGTGTATGAGGATGATTAGTGTTAGACTTGCATGATTTCTCACTAATTTAACTTCAATGTGTGTAAACCCAATGAGTTATGAGTGTTTGCGTGTTCATAGCCATGGATGTTTTATAAATCGCGGGTGTGTCGACTTTCCCTTATGTTTATCGAAATCGATTGTGATTTGAACGGTTGGAAGTCCATGCTTTAATTGAAGGATCTACAGGGTTTTTATATAGTGGGTGATTGTATGCATGAATATGGGTTGGTTTGCCTATCCCTTGGTTTTGGTAGTAGACTTGCATCATTAGTCACAAACTTTTATATATATGTGTGTGAATCATGTTGATAATGAGTGTCATGGTGTCTAAAGGTGTTTGAGATTCAATCCAATCTATTGAATTTTACATGTATATACATGAGATTGCATTTGGAAAATGGGTGTATGCATATGTGGGGGTGAGTGATTCATGAACCCATCAGGTGGTGTTTTAATAATTCTCGTATTTTCCTTTCATTGTTCAATATTATTCATTGTATTGATTGTGCAAGATTGATTTCAGAAAAAAGAAATGGTGAATCGAGGAGCATCCGAATCATAATCGGTAACATCCTCTTAGGAGGCAAATGTGAGTGTAAGAGGTATTTTATTTCATTAGTACAATGCTCATTTCAATTTTTAAAGCTGCCTACGATCATATACATAAAGGTGGCCTACGAGCATATACATAAAGATGGCCTATGGGCATATTCACATAAAGGTGGCCTGCAGGAATATATATAAAGATGTCCTATGGGCATTCAACAATTTGCCAAAAAGGTGATAGGGGACGTCATAATCCTTCTAAAGATGGGCTACGGCTAAAATTATTTTAAAGGTGGGCTTCGACCAAATTCATTTTTAAGGTGGGCATTCGCCCAAAAACTTTTTAAAGGTGGGCTTCAGCCTTAGAGTTTTAAAGATGGGCTTCGGCCTAAGAGTTTTTAAAGCTGGGCTATGGCCAAAGTCTTGAGAATTTTGTTTATCTTGGAACTTAAAATTCTATATCTCACACTCTAGTTTCCTTGTGTTTTGCTTGGAAATCAGGTAGCAGGTTTACTGGTCCACTACGAGGCATTTGGAGGAGTTCTTGGCTTAGCATGGAAGAAGTAATTGAAGCATCTTTCATTTTGTAGCTAGATGGTTCTATTTCCTTAGTTTATTTACTCTTGTGAGAGTCCTTGCTTATGTCTTATTTAGTTGGCATTATTGATGGTACTTTATAGGGAAATTAGTATTGGAGTTGGATGTTTATGTTAAGGCAAATACTTGAGGCATTGTTTTCTTTATTTGGTTCATAACTTGATGTACGGAGTTGTGCCTAGTACACTTGTAAAATGTCATTTGTTTTGAGTTTAAGAAAGAAAATTTTTATTTCCGCATTTTATTTTTGGTATATTGGGTTGGGATGTTACAACTTGGTATCATAGCTTGGATTGTAGGTTTCATATTATGGGACCATGTTTAGAAGTCGCAAAACACGTGAAGTGAGAGTTATGTGATAGTTTGGAATGATATTCTCAGGACTACTATGTGTATCTCTTGACACCCAAGCGACTTACCTGGAGGTCAGGTTGGAAGAAAGTACATGATCAACGTTATCTTCTAATGGGAAGTCTTGGAGAGTTAATTGGAAAAGCATAGTATAACGGAATACCATGGTTAGAGTTTGGGCGAGAGAGATGGCTTAGTAGTGGACCATAGGACGTTGAGTCAGATATTTAGGGTATTAGAGTATTTTAACTAATGCGTGAGTTTTATATCTGACGCTTGTTTCCACCATATTTCTTTTTTAAGTGTGTATGACAGGAAGCAGAAATGGAGTTGTCACACTCCGAAAATTTTAATCAATTTCCATACGATTTCCCTTTAACTCCTATATTAATTCGGTGGGATTCCAATAGGATGAATTCGAAAATTTATTGATTTAAGACTTACCAGGGCCACACTTTAAGTTGAAGGCTATTTGGAAGGATCGAGAATGGGTTCGGAGGCATTTACCAATGTTCGGATGATTGCCACATTCATTTGAAAATCACGTATCTCAATTTAAGCAAAAGAAGTTCAACTTCTCCCCTCTTTTGGTACTATATCGAAATGGAGGACACCCACCTCTCTCTCCATTTCGATATTATAACATTCTATGGCCATCTCCCTCCATGTATTTTGATATGCACATTAGGAGTGCATATCGAAATATAACCTCTCTGCTCCCTCTTATAGTTGCATTTCGATATACACGTATAATGTATATCGAAATGAAGATGGTTTGTTCTCCTTCCCCTTGGTCATATTTCTATATACATTGATAGTGTATATCGAAATGATGTTGAACTATTCTCTCCCATTCAAAGTGTATTTCGATATATACTTATAGTATATATGGAAATACAGTTGGTCTGTCCCCTCCCTCGCATGTAATGCATTTTGATATATGAGGTGTTGTTCATTCTCTGCTCGACCTCCCCATTGTGTGCATTTCGATATACCACTAAGGGTATATCGAAATGGAATGTTTCTGGGCTGTCTCTCAGCTTGTTGCATATCGATATACAACTCCTGTATATCGATAGGCATCCTCAGTAAGGGTAATTCGGGGATGAATGTTTGGGGATATATATAAACACCCCTTATACCTTTTGCTCGACATATACAACCTAAACTAAAAGCCCTAGTCGTCTCTCTTCCCCCTCTCCCTCTCGATAGTCTCTTCTCTCTCTCCTACTTGTCTTCCAAATCTCTCCCTCTTTGAAGGTTTTTGGAGCTCAAGTCCTTCACAAAGGACCTTCTCTGGGCTCCTCTCTACACAGTAGTGGTCTTGAATCTACCATTGGTGAAGAACTCTTATAAAGAGTTGGTTCAATCTCAACCTAAGGTAAAGTTTTGTAAACGTTTGTATGTATATACCTTAGTTTCTCTCCTCTCCCTTGTTGATTGAATAAAATTCGTGGGTTTAACATGTATACGTGTTCCTAAGAGTTTTACCTAGATTGTGTCGAGTCTAGGTCACTTCTAAACATCCCAATAGACTTCCTAGTGTACCAATTTGACTACCCCATGGTTATTTGACAAAAGCTCCAAATTTGCCAAAACCCTAGTTTTGGCAATTTTGGGGTAATTGAAATTGAAGGTTGTTTCATTAAATTGGAGGGTTAATTTCATATTGGTACCTTGGAAAGTATTGGAAAAAGATTTAATTTTGCCTTTGGACCAAAATGTAGAATTTGGAAAATAATGATTTTTGAATCACTTAACTTGGAAAGTATGGATTTCGATCCTTGGGTTGACTATATATTTATGGGGTTTTGATCCCCAGGATTTTGATCCTTGGATGCTAAGCATTCACGACATTACGCAATGAGGGTTTAACTGGACCCTCCCATCGAGTTGGGTAATATGAGGAATTTTACGATTAGATAGTTGACGAGCATCTAACGGGGAATCAATAGCCTAAACTCGTATTTATATTATTGGAACCTTATTTAGATAAGGAAATTGAAAATGTTTTAGAAAACCCTTATTTCGATAAGGAATTCATTTGTTTCGACATTTGACTATTGGAATTGGAAATTGGAACGATCTCCTGTGTCTTGGAAAACCTCACTTAAAACTTATTGGATCCTTATACATGAATCTCACCCCTTTTATTTCTGTACACTTGCACTAGCACACAACTAGTATATATATCGCTTATTTATATTTCTCTACTAGGCTTTGCCTAATCCTCTACGTTTTAGGTAAGGATCCGATGGCCTAGCTTGGAGGGGCTTTCTTACATTCCTTGGACTTAGAAGACTCTAGCTCTTACTGGAGCATAAATTATTTCTTTACTTCTGCAATTTATTTCATTTCAAAGGTTAATACCTGATTTGTAATAACTCTGGACTTAAACTCATTTACTTTCTTATTTGTGGTTTGGTATGTGCTTTGAACATGCATGTGATGGGTGGGTTTGAGTTGTAGTATTTTATTTATGTTGCTTAAATACCATTATTCATAAAAAATGGTTTAAAATTTTGGGGTGCTACAATTGATATCAGAGCCTTACTTTTGAAAACTTAGGGATATTGGGGAGACTCTTAGTCTCAATGGGTGCACTATGTGACCCCTACATTGTGTGTCATACGATCATGTTTATGTGCTTGCATGCTTATGTGTGTGCATTGCATAAGGACCAATAATAAAGATTTTAAAAGAACCAATAAATCTTCTAAAGGCCTATTCTTAGAGTCCTTTCCTCTCATTGGTTGTTGGGGGTATTTGGCCCTTTTATTGGTTATGGTCGAATTATCCTTTCTTAACATCCTTGTTGACTGGTGTCCATCTTGGATATTCGTAGAGATTTCAATCCTCTTCTAGGGGTTATCATTCATGGCAAAATCTTATAGTTTAAATGTTCCCAGTTT
>NMUG010003017.1:0-15271 GCA_002855965.1 Monotropa hypopitys
TGTTTGAGGAAAAGTTTTGATAAAGAAGTTTTGAGAAAATTATAACCTATGGGCATGTTTTTGAGAAAGAAGTTTGAGAAGTGATTTATATGCTATAAGTATATGAAATTGGGAGATTTACTCCTTGTATACCATGCGTGGGATGTGTGGTAGATGGTGATTTATGCCTATATGGCCATGGGGGATGCCCCTTTACATGTTGAAGTCGGGATGTGGTTCGGTGACATGTTGGAAATAGGGTTGCGATTCCATATTATAGTGTACGGGGTGCACGAACTATTGCATAGAGCAATAGATATTTTAAAAAGAAAAGGGCATGGGATGTCCACTATATTGAAAAGGGACTGTGGTCCAAATATACTTATGTATGAAAGGCATTTTCAAAATGTAGGAGTTGAGAGTAGTTTGTAACCTACTTGCATGGCATTGCATCTTTCCTATTTTTGGAAACATGGTTAATTATAAAGTTTAATCGTGATTTTACTTGTCTTTCATCTAGAACTTGCAATGCATATGTTCATACTCTATTTTCCTTGTTTTGACTTGGAAAATAGGTATTGAGATTAGCGGTCCACTACGAAGCTAGAGGGAGGTCATATGCTTGGAAAAATGAAGATTGGCTAATGATGTAGTTCTAGTAGTAGTTGGTCTTCTAGCAGCTTGTACTTCTTCTCATGAAGTAGTTGATATTATTGTTTCAGTAGATGGCTCATAGAAGGACTCTTGTAGTATTTCGGTACTTTTCTGGTTATTGAAGTTATTGGGTATAATGTCTCTTGTGAGAATGCAGTATAATGTTGAGATGTTATTTCAGTTAGAACTTATAGTTTCAATTGAGGTAATCATTTAAGAAAAAAATTATTCCACTGTTTATTAAAGTTTCGGAGTATGGGATGTTATAGTTATAGATGTTATTTTTGTTGTCAACCACTTTTCAAAGAACTAGGCCGTCCACCTTGAAATTTCGTGGTGGGACTGAGTGATTGAAACTTCTGGCCACCCCCTGATGATATGCCACTAGCTTGATCCTTATTGAATCCTTTTTTTCTTCAGCCAAACCTGGATCTTTTTCAATGGTTGTGTTGTTGGTGACTTTATCAAAGGTATGAGTCTTAATTGTCGGCAATCTGGTCTCCAAAGGGATGATGGTCTCCATGCTAAAGATGAGAGAGAACAGAATTTGACCGATTAAGTGTCATGGATTTGTCTGGCAGGCCCATAGCATTCTATGTAGCTCTTCGGTCTATCAGCCATTAGTTGTCTGTAGTCTTATATTGATTTCATTTTTGGTCATCTTGTTGGAGGCTTTGACTTGACCATTTCCTTGAGGGTATTATGGGGTGGAGTTGTAGAACTTGACCTGGTATTTTACATAGAAATTTAAAATAAATCTTTTATGAGTTGCATGCCATTGTCTGACACAAAGGTATAGAGAATTCCGAAGCGAGATACAATGTTCCCTCCTAACAAAGTGTTTGACGTCTTTGTCCTCGATCGTGATCAATGACTCTACTTCAACCCACTTTGAGAAATAATGTGTGGATGTTATGAGGAACTTGAATCCACCAAGAGCTGTCAGTAGCTTAAAGACGATGTCCAAGCCCCACTGGCCAAATGGACAGGGGCTAGTAGAACATGTGAGCTCTTTGTAAGACTGTCGGATGATGGTAGAGAATCACTGATAAGAGACACTTCATCACAAATTGTTCTAATTCCTCTATTAATTTAGGCCACCAATAACCCTATGATATTGCTCGATGTTACAAACTTCGCCCCCTATATAAGACCTATAACAATTGGAGTGCAGTTTGATTAGAACACCTTCAGTGAGTGTAGGGTGTGCACAGAAGAGATATGATCCATAGAAAGACTTTTTATAGTTTTTTGTCTATGGAGAGCCAGTACTATGCCGACTTGTGGATGATCTTATACAACCTCTTGTTTATTGGCAGAGTGTTATACCAGAGAAAAGCAATGATCAAATCAATCCAACTCGATCCTTGGTTGATGTAGAGAACTTTAGTACCCTTTTCTAGTTCAATACTTGGCTGATTCAGGCTCTATATGATGATTGTCCTCTTATCCATGGCTTTTCTACTAAGGCAATATCAACTAGTGCATTGGAGTGACAGTTCTGTTCTCTGTTGCCCTACTCGATCCGGGCTTCCTAGAACTTATTGAGCATGTCTCTAGCCCTTTCCATGTAATTTCCATCAAGTTGTCCTGATATTAGTACTCCCATGTTACTTGGTTCACCACAAGTTGTGATTCGCTATAAATGATCAAGTCTTCGATGCCCAGCTACTTGACAGCACTGAGCCCAGTGAGGAGGGATTCACATTCTACCTCATTGTTGGAGGCACTGAAGTTCAGTCGAAGATCATGCTCATGTATCACTTATGTAATACCCGTCCCCTTATTTAAATAAAGTATTTCCTTTTTAAATTACTTTGCATGGATTTTAGAAAGGATCATGGTGTATATATAGTGCATATTTTAAACTTAGTCATATCATGGTATGATGTATGTAAACACATTCTTGTTAATATTGTTAGACCTTTTGAGTAACAGTATTGAGGATCCTAGAGTTAGAATATTCTTGTGAGTCCTATGATAAACTGAGGATAGGAAATTGGAATTTATAGTCATTGGGATAATTGGTTTATCACCTTAGTTGTTGAAATTGTATTTGAAGGTGTATATGAACTTGGGAAGGTTATATAGTGGCCTTGGAATGCCAATTTGATGTTTAGAATGATAGGGAAGTGTTTGAGTTTGAGTTTGGAAGGTTGGATAGTGATTTGGTAAAGTTTGGAGGCAATTCTTGGAGGCTCGTCTGGACCATGCTTGGGGTTCGTCCGAACGGGGTTGGCAGAGAGGGTGTTTTTGGCTTGCAGATGGTTCATCTGGACCAGGGGCGGTGGTTGTCCGGATGAGTTGACCGAAGGATGATTCGACTGTGCAGGAGGGGTTCGTCCAGACCATGGTGATTGGTAGTCCAAACAAAGGTGGTGGTCCGGACGAGAAATGGGTTTGTCTAGATGAGCTGTGTCATATGTTGAAATTTTAGAAGGGAAATTTGGGGTTTTAACTTCTTAATGCACTCTAATTAACCTAATTCATTTTAGGGCTAATAATAACAGTTTGGCCTCCCTCTTGTGGTTTTGGGAACTTAGAGAGAAACCTTGAGAGAGTTGGAGAGTTTGCCTTGAAGAAACTCCATTATTGGGGGATATTTGGAAGATTTGTTTTTTTTTTGGGGGGGGAGGATCTTCTCTTGGATCAAAGTTCATGGTAAGACCTTCAAACTTTTGTATTTTCATGAACCTTTGCTCTCTCTATTCATGTCTTTTTGGTTGAACTTCATATTGTGAGATCTTGGGTTGACTATGTATTGTGGAATGATCGTATCTATGGGTTCATGAAGAGAGTGGCATGGGTTAAGTTTTATATTCATGATTTTTGGGATTTTCATATGTAAGTAGTTGTAGACTTATGATTCTTGAAAACTATGTGGATTAGGAAGTTCCTTGATGGTTCAATGTAAATTCGTTGTAGAGATTTCATGTATGTATGTGGTTTCTAGGTTGTGTGTGGATGGTTGCATATTCATTGTATGTTGGTAGGGTAAGGTGTATAAATATCGTTCGATTAGGGGTATATGTGTTGTTTATCATTTGTTATAATCATCATACATGCATAAGGCAAGATGAATCGTAATCGAATTTATGCATGTGTGGGCATAGGGTTTAAATTTTAGTTTAATTGAGTGTATTTAGGGATGCATGGAATTTTGGTGTTAGGGTTTTCCCTAAATTGCACATCTCGTATTCAATTGCTTTAATTATGCCATATATTGATTTGTGGAGTTTTGACAGGAAAGGATTCGACTAATCAAAAGGCACCAGAAAATTAAATGTGAAATCTTTCTAAACAACCAAGGTGAGTGTAAGAGGTACATTATTTCAATAGTACACTTTTATTACTATTGTTAAAGGTGGACTTCGGGCATTCAGCTCAATGCCAAAAGTTCGGGGGACGCCCCAAATTAATTTAAAGGTGGGCTTCGTCCATTCATTTAAAGGTGGGCTTCGGCTAAAAACATTTGTTTCAAATGATGGCCTTCGGCCAAAAGAGATTTCAACAATGGGCTATGGCCAAGTGTTTTATTTTCAAATAGAAAATTATTTATTTTTTATTGACACACAATATTATAGTTTGTGTGTGTCAATCTTGCTTCTTTTAGTTAGTTTTTGTCCTTAGTTTGTTTTCTATTTAGTTATGTTTTTGTACATATACGTTTAATCTTGTTTGGTAGTTTTTTGTATTTTGTACAGGTTGATTAGCATTTCTCGGACGCGTCTGGAAGTCCCCTATCCATTCCGAACCATTTGATGAAGTCAAGAGCAATAAGGAAGCACCAATGGTGCCAATTTCCGGAAGATGGCATCCAATTACCAGAAGAACAAAGCTATGGCCATGCCACATCATCGATAAAACGGGCATAACTTCTTCAAAATAGCTCTGATTGCCCTTTATAGTATGGCGTTGGAAAGCTATCGAAAAGATGCAAAAGGGTACCAATCTATCAAAAAGAGACCGGTTCTCTTGTAAAAGGAACCGGTTCCTCTTTCAGCAGAAGGTTTTGAACAAGAAAAGGAATCGATCTCTTTTAAAAAGGAACCGGTTCCTCCTGTACAATTCTGCGAGAAATGGGTCATTAATGGCATTTTTTGTAATTATTTGGTTGGGGGGAGTATATATACTTTGTATATTTCGATTTTTAGGTATTATGTAATGTTTTAGATGAGTTTTAGGGTTCTTGAAGAGGGGAGAGCCTCCCTCTCCTCCTCCTCCTCTCTTCTCTTTCCCATTTGGGGTGCATTCATAGGGTTTGGGGTTGTTTTCTCTTCAAAAACGTTGTAGGTAATCTCTCTCTCTCTCTCTCTATCTATCTATGTAATTTATTGTATGTGTTATGTTTTAATAAATTTCGTTTCTCCATTTCTATGTTGTGCTTTAAGTGACGTCTTTGCATATTCATAGTTGTGGTAGTGTTAATAGAGGGTTAGTCTCCTTGATTTGGTCGTGGGGTGACTAACATTCCTCGACCTAGGCTTGTGTTCGATTTCTCGTGCTAGAGCTAAATTGACGTGGTTGCAGGTGTATTGAGTCCATAACTAAGGTCTAAATTTAGTGGTGTTAATCTATTTGATGTGTCGTCGACATAAAATGGCACGACACATGCTTATAGCGATGACCTGCTAGGTGTTCGACAAAATGTCTCAATGAATAAATTCACCCTAAAAACCACCATTCGTAGATTATTTGATGTCTTGAGGTCTCGTAGAAGTTAGGGGCATATGGCACTCACCCGTTGGCCCAACCAAGGGTTGTCGACCTATTTGATGGGCCGTCGACATAAGATGGCACGGCCCATGCTTGTAGCATGTCACCCGATGAGTGTAAGTGGTCCAGAGAGCCAAATTCTAGCTCCCATGTCATCCTTCGACCCATGTCGTGTGCTTCGATAGATAAATATTCCGTGGTAGGTCCTATGCCGCGATCCCTCCTTCGCGTTGTCATGAATAAATCAGAAGTAGTGCATAGCCTAGGTTAGGTGTTAGGAACTCCCGCGACCATTCCGCTTAGTTTAACTAGTTTTTATCTTGTCTTTCCTTTGATTTTATAAAACTAAAACAAAAGGCTAGCGTCCTACCGCTTCTACCGCAAAACCAAACCTCTTCTCTTAGCGAATTCTTTAGACTCCGACATTTCCCTGTGGACCAACCTCGGACTTATCCACTTTACTTGTAGAGTATTTATTTTCGTGTTTATAAATTATTAATGCTTGGCTAGGCTTTTCCGTTAATCAACGACTGGAAAAGTCCTTCCATCATTTTGGCGCCGTTACCAGGAAATTGTAGTGAGTTAAGTTTTTGCTAGTTTAGAAGTTTTCTTTTGTTCCATTGTATATATTCCCTCTTATTTTGTTTTACTTGTTTTTTTATAAAAACCAAAAACAAAAATTAAACGTTGTTGATCATGGCTTCTAGTAACCCTTGGGAAACCATGGATCAACAATATTGGGAGACCTACCCTCCATTCCCCGAGCCTCCTAGTCAAGAGTGGCATGACCACTCTAATTTTTATCGGGAATGCGAGATTGCTCATGAACCACCACCACCATTCCATTATCAAAATGAAACGGCTCCAAACCAATTTTATCATCCGGAGCCAATTTCACCTGCCCTGGAGCAATGGTCCCAAGTGGAGCCTTATGCATACCAATCACCAATTTTGG
This sequence comes from Monotropa hypopitys, assembly GCA_002855965.1. Taxonomy (NCBI): domain Eukaryota; kingdom Viridiplantae; phylum Streptophyta; class Magnoliopsida; order Ericales; family Ericaceae; genus Monotropa; species Monotropa hypopitys. The sequence continues at coordinate 6,305 of NMUG010003017.1, forward strand.
ACACCTTGGAGAATACTTTGCAAGTATTTCTCCAAAATGGCCGCACAAATACCTTGGAAAATGCTTTGCAAACATTTCTTCAAGGTTGCAATACGCATTTGGTTCCCAACTTTGTTGAGGTAGCTCCTCCCGAGACTTATTATTCGAAGCCACCCATGGATTATCTTGACCATTGTCCTCCGGAGGACACTTATCCCCAACCATCGCACCCTGATCTCTTAGGGGACACTTTGCAACACTTACTTGCAAGTTGCGACAACATCACAGCTTACAATTCTTCATGTCAAGTGGACTTTGACGTCCCACTTTTTGAGCCGTCCATTCCCACCCACCCCTTGGAGGAGACATGTCTTACCTCCAAGGAGGTTGCTTTCCTTGAGAATCTGGATGTGTGGATTTCTCCTACCCTTTGCATGATCCAAGCCAAGATGGAGTCGCTCCCCGATTGTAAAATGATACTCCTCTCACTCCTCCTGAAAAGAAATTGGTAAGTTATCTATATGACTCGAGTGATGAGGAACTTGAGGCCGATTGTAGGGGTAGTGAAATTGTAATTGTTGCCTGCCCTTTGGTCATGGAGCCTTATTTGCCTAGTATTCCCCAAGAGATTGTTGAGTGTGCCTTTGTTGCACCCATTTCCAATGATACTCTTGGGGAGTCCACTTTTAGGGATGAGCTTCCACTTCCCGTTGTATATGTGTCTCCCACTCGTTGTGCACTTCTACCGCCACCTCCTGTGCTTTCTTTAGATTATATTGATTTCCTTGGTGTTGACCGACTCCTATCGAGTCATATTCCACATTCTATCTATATGGTTAATGCCTTGGAAACCAATGCCATCCGTGGTGGTAGGGTGGTTGGTTGTTATTTTTTAAAATGCTGCCAAATTCCCTTATACTCCAAGTATTTATTTTTATGGCTTGATTGGCTACAATATTTTATAAAGGGGCTGAGTGTGTTCACAACATGCTACAGCCCCCAGGGAGGCCATTATGAAAATGCGATCCTCCAATTTGGAGGGTCGCTATCTTGGTTGTTACCGCCTCTTAAAGGCATAGTTCTTTTTTTCTATTACCCTTTATTTTCTACTCTTTTTTTGTTTCTTGCACTTTATTTTTTTCTAAATATGACAAAAATCTAAATAATGTCTAGAAGACAATAAATACTTGGAGGTTAAGATCCCTATAGTGTTTGCCATGCTCGAACGGCTATGGACGGTCTGGTATAGCCGCCCATTATTCTAGCCTTAGTAGTGTATTATCTGGGATTACCCCGGTAGAGTAGGGATGGAAGCAAAAGCCGATTGGAATGTCTCTCCAAAAAGTGAGAGGCATCACCTGTTGAGTAGTGACCTACCCCGAAATTCCGAGAGATTTCCTTCTCTAGTACACTACTAAGTGAGAATGGCGGGGAGAAAAGTACTACTCATATAGAGTCGTGTGAGAACTCACCTTTATTTTATTTTTGCATCAGTGTTGCACGCTTGGCTTCCATTTGCAAGCAAATTTTGGACTAATTGTTTGTCTTGTAGCTTATTTTTTGATTATTAGTCTTGCAAAGTTCTTTGTGTCTATCTTGGAGCTTTGTGGGCATTGCCATCGATGACTTGAGGTAATGATTGGTTAGGGTGGTTGCACCACCCCGGAGGTACAATACTCTTTCCCTTTTTATTGTCTTATGCACTAAGGACATTGCACATTTTAAGTTGGGGGAAGTGGCGCATGTTTCCATACTTGTACCTTATTTATGCTTATTTTCTTATTTGTAGTCCCATTTTAGAGTCTAGAAATTTTTTCAAAATTTGATTCCGACGGTCTAGTATAGCCGACTGCTTCTATTTTTCTTTTGAGGCGGGGAGAAAAGTATATCTCGCATTGTCCATGTGATGGACTCGGTTAGTTATGGTAGTGTAAATAGTGGATTGCTTTATGCATGGATTTTGGGATTTGCAAGTTTAACTCTTTAACATGAGTAGGAACTTGTTGAGCCTTCAGTAGACTTGTAGGTGGCATCTTAGTTCATTGTGTTAGCTTGTTGAAAAAATCTATTTTGACATCTATTTTAAACCTCTTTGCACTTCATGGAAAAAAATAGGCTAATGTCACTTGTGAGTCGCTCCTCAGTTGTCTAGAAGGCTAGTTTAGTGGAGACTTATCCCTATGTGAGCTTAGTGCCTTATCTTCCTTGGAGTGGTGTCAAATAAACTCTAAGTTGTCACGAACACAAAAATACTTGTTGTTGATCTCATTATCTTTGTTGTTTAGCATTGGGAATTCATTATCATTTATATATCTTTTGGTTTAGCATATACGGTTGTTGTTGGACTTAGGAAAGGATTTTAGACAATCTTTGATATTTGTGCCGGTTCATTTCTTTCTTGCAAAATACCTCTTGCTATCCCACTTGAGCCCCTTATATGAGCTATTTTTTGATTGAGCCTCAAATTCCACATATTGTCTTGAGAATGGGTGAAAAATTCATGTTGAAGATGTACTTGGAGTTATAAGGCAGTTTTTGTTTACGTATTCATTGTTGTTGGTGTACCACCCCTCCATTTCCCTAGAAAAATCAAATAAAAAGTATCAAAAGAAAAATATTGAGAAAACAAATAAGTTGGGGGGTGTCACCTTAGCTATTGTAAAAAGAAGAAATGGGTTGTTCTTCATTTTTGGAGATGTATTGTTGGTTGAGGAAAATAGAAAAAAGAATATGGTGGAGTTGAAAAGTAAAGAAAATGAGGAATTGATTGGTTTACGAGGGCCCCGTATGTTGATTTACCCTCTATATATGTTCATACACCTATTCTCAAGCACTCAAAGTTCACTCTTAGCCTAATACGTGCCTGACACGTATCCGACACGTGTCTGACACAGTTTTTCCTTTACCTAACGATATAACCGAAAATAAAGTCATAGTTGATCATATAGTCCGGAAATCACTTGTAGTATGTTAACTAAGAAGAAAAATTCTCTTTGCGATGCATTTCTAGTCATGAGATCATATCCACTTATAGAGCTTTCCTTTCGTGTCACAATGTGCAGAATGTTTTGATTCCATTATACATATCTTTCGCCCGCACATATGAGAGTTTGAGTATGCACCTTAGTTTCGAAGAGTCTTATTTGTTGAGTGTATGACATGGTGAGAATCGAAGTCGAGACTCGGTCCGAATAGACTTTTGGGTTGTTGTCTCACTTGCGACGAAAAAGAGAAGCCTTGAACATACACATTAAATTTGGATGCCATGAATTTTTTTTTTTTTGCATTTGCTAACTTTTTGAACTTAGTTTGCCCGCACTTATTCTCTAGGATCCATTTTCCTTTCTTTTTATTGTTGAGTTTGACTTGCATGTTTGGCATGCCATGTTTAAGCAATTTACTATGTTTTGTAGGTTATCATTGTTGAAAACCCTCACGAGACCTCACTCGTCCTACCAGGGCAGCCCCGGGGTTTAAAGGACCTATCCATTTCATTTTTCGTTGTTAATTAGATCGAGTCATAGTGTGAGTTTGCTCAGGACTAGCAAACGATAAGTTGGGGGGGGGGTGATTGACACACAATATTATAGTTTGTGTGTGCCAAACTTGCTTCTTTTAGTTGGTTTTTATCCTTAGTTTATTTTCTATTTAGTTATGTTTTTGTACATATGCGTTTAATCTTGTTTGGTAGTTTTTGGTGTTTTGTACAGGTTGTTTAGTATTTCTCGGATGAATCTGCAAGTCCCCTATCCATCCCGAGTCATTTGATTAAGTCAAGAGCAACAAGGAAGCACCAATGGTGCCAATTTCCGGAAGATGGCATCCAATTACCGGAAGAACAAAGCCATGGCCATGCTACATCATCGGTAAAATGGGCATAACTTCTTAAAAATAGCTCCGATTGCCCTTTATAATATGGCGTTGGAAAGATATCGAAAAGATGAAAAAGGGCACCAATCTGTCAAAAAGAGACCGGTTCTTTTTTAAAAGGAACCGGTTCCTCTTTCAGAAGAAGGTTTTGAAGAAGAAAAGGAACCGGTCCCTTTTAAAAAGGAACTGATTCCTCCTGTACAATTATGCGAGAAATGGCTCATTAATGGCATTTTTGTAATTATTTGGTGGGGGAGTATATATACTTTATATATTTCGATTTTTAGTTATTATGTAATGTTTTGGATGAGTTTTAGGGTTTATGGAGAGAGGAGAGTCTTCCTCTCCTCCTCCTCTCTTTTCTTTCCCATTTGGGGTGCATTCATGGGGTTTGGGGTTGTTTCCTCTTCACAAATGTTGTAGGTAATCTCTCCCTCTCTCTATCTATGTAATTTATTGTATGTGTTGTGTTTTAATAAATTTCATTTCTCCATTTCTATGTTGGGCTTTGAGTGACGTCTTTGCATATTCATGGTTGTGGTATTGTTAATGGAGGGCTAGTCTCCTTGGTTTGGTCGTGGGGCGACTAACGTTCCTCGACCTAGGCTTGTGTTTGATTTCTCATGCTAGAGCTAAATTGACGTGGTTGCAAGTGTATTGAGTCTATAACTAAGGTCTAAATTTAGTGGTGTTAATCTATTTGATGCGTCGTCGACATAAAATGACACGACACATGCTTATAGCGATGTCCCGCTAGGTGTTCGACAAAATGTCTCAATGAATAAATTCACACTAAAAACCACCATTCGTAGATTATTTGATGTCTTGAGGTCTCGTAGGAGTTAGGGGCATGTGGCACTCATTCGTTGGCCCAACCAAGGGTTGTCGACCTATTTGATGGGCCGTCGACATAAGATGGCACGACGCATACTTATAGCATGTCACCCAATGAGTGTAAGTGGTCCAGAGAGCCGAATTCTAGCTCCCATGTCATCCCTCGACCCGTGGCGTGTGTTTCGATAGATAAATATTCTGTGGGAGGTCCTATGCCGCGATCCCTCCTTCGCGTTGTCATGGATAAATCAGAAGTCGTGCATAGCCTAGGTTAGGTATTAGGAACTCCCGCGACCATTCCGCTTAGTTTAACTAGTTTTCATCTTCTCTTTCCTTTGATTTTATAAAACTAAAACAAAAGGCTAGCGTCCTACCGCTTCTACCGCAAAACCAAACCTCTTCTCTTAGCAAATTCTTTAGACTCTGACATTTCCCTGTGGACCGACCTCAGACTTATCCACTTTACTTGTAGAGTGTTTATTTTCATTTTTATAAATTATTAATGCTTGGCTAGGCTTTTCCGTTAATCAACGACTGGAAAAGTCCTTCCATCAGTTTTGGAACTTGAAATTGTTTATCTCACACTCTGGTTTCCTTGTTTGTGCTTGGAAACCGGTAGCAGAGTTAGCGGTCCACTACAATGCATGGATGGCTTGCATTTCCTTCCTTAGCAGAGGTTCTTGGAGGAGATGTAATAGTGGAACATGATTGTTAGTTGTTTCCTTTTAGTTCAGAACTTTATTAGAAGGTTTTGAGATTTTAGACTTGTCACTAAGGCACTCGTGAATCTTTCTCTTTTGTTTTACTTTATCTTGGATAGTTGCAATTTTGGTGTACATTTCAACAATATGTGATGAAGTTATCTTTAGGGTACTTATGTTTTTATGTGGATGTTACATATAATGGAAAAGAAATTTTTATTTCTGCATTTATTTTGAGGATAATTGGTTCGGGATATTACAACTTGGTAACAGTGCTTAGACTGTAGAATCTGTGTCAGGGGACCATGTTTGAAATAGGTAATGTACTTTAGGTGTGAGTTGTTTTTGTGGAGTCATGTGATGATTGGTGAAGGTATTTTCAGAACTATTGTGTGTGTCCTTGACACCCAAGAGACTTACCTTGAGGTCTGGTGGGAAGAGTGCTTGATCAACGTTATCTTCCGATTGGAAGTCTTGGGAAGTTAATTGGAAAAAGCATTATATTACAAAAATGTCGCCCAACTAGCAGAAGGCCATCATATATTGCTCCAAATGCTGGCTAATCAAAACACTAGGAGAGGTATAGGTACTGGTCTTCTGGAGACATTTAAGAGATTGTGTAGTACTGTATTTGAGAGAGCAAATGACCGTAGGGTGGCAGAGGAATGGTTGAAGGAAATAGAACTTGTGATTGATACTATGGGTGTAGTTGGAGAGCAAAGGGTGGTCTTAGCCACATTGTGTTTAAAGATCAGGCTAGAAATTGGTGTAATGTTTTTAAAAGACAAGAGGTGGCACCAGCACTTGGTGTGGAGCCAGTTGCACCTAGGATAATTACTTGGGATAGGTTTATACAAGGGTTTAAAGACCAGTTCTCTCCAGAAAGCTTTCGTTTTGAACAGGCAACAACATTTACAAATTTGAAATAGGGTGGGATGTCTGTGGCCGAATATGAGGCCAAGTTTGCCGAACTGTCGAGGTATGCACCTAACATATGAGATACTGAGGATAAGAAGAGTAGGATATTCCGTATAGGATTGGTGCCTATTGTTGTTTCTAGGCTATTGTCTTTTAGAGAAAGTGATTTTGCAGACTTGGTAGATATGGAAAATAGGATGTGGAAATACATCCAAGATTATCGAGAGAGTCGAGAGTCCTTTAAGAAGGCTAAACATATTAACAGCGGGGAATCTAATGGTGGAAATTTTAGGGGTAGTGATTCAAAGTCCCATTTTAGTAAAGGGCAAGGTGGAGGGGTAAATAGGAGTCATACCAGTCAAGTTAGTGATTGGCGGGGAAAACAAGAGTCTAGTGTGAATCGATAATCAGGTGGAAGTAGTCATGGTTTTATTAGGAAGTGCTACAACTATGCATCCCCTGATCATAGGATGAGAGATTGTACGAAGGCAACGAGAGGGTTTACGTGTTTTTGATACAATGAATCTGGGCATAAGGCAGCCCAGTATCCTCAATAGCAACAAATGCCAGCAGTTTCAGTGGACAGTGCAGCAGTGGAAGCAAATAAGGGCTCTCATGGTAGAGGTTTTGCATTGGATCTTCAGGCAACACATGCCAATCCAGACATGGTGACAAGTACTATTCGTGTATGTGATATTTAGGCACGTTTTCTGATTGATTCTAGTTGTAACATCCCAAACTAAAAAATACACAAAAATTTAAAATTTTTCATAAACCTCTTAATCAAATAAAACCTCAAGTAACATTGTCAACATGAAACCACAGAAGTAGGTAAATCCTTAAGTATGAATCCAAAGGTGCTATCAAACCCAAACCTCAAAGGAAAGCATTAAAAGAAACAACTAAACTACTACAATCCCATTACAAATCTCTAAAATAAAAGACAGTAAAAGTCTACCAACAATACTAAGCAGGATCTCAAGCCACAATCTTCCAAAGAACCACCTTAGCTCAATAATCAAATCCAAACATCCAATGACCTTCAGCCTTGCAGTGGACCACTAACCTGCGATCTATTTCCAAGTCAAAAACAAGGAAACAGAGTGTGAATATGTATCTTTAACTTCCAAAACACAAGTATTTACTATGACAGAAAATCATGAATATGAGCAGTTATGACTTTCATTCCAACAATGCATCTCATGCATGATACTCTACATATACCGGCCAAAGCAATTTTTCAAAAGATTTGAGCATCCTATGCTTTGAAAATAGCTACTACTATAGGTAGTAGTTCGTACGCCCGGCGCACTAAAGTTTGGGGTACGTCCCACGTACCGTTGGACTTACATTGGTTGCCAACAATCACCACCCATCCCACGGAGGCATGCATAATATACTTATATGTGCATATTATGCTTCTCATCACAACTCATATATGTATTCCTATGCATATCATTACATCACACCATCACTTTCATACATTCATGTTCATGCATACCATTCATCTCATGCAATCGTATTTTTACACATCAACTAAGCATTAAACTTCTCGTGTCATAATGAAGAGTTAACTAAAAACGACATTGCGAATGTACAATTAAAGATGCCACATCCTTACACTCGCCAGTACCGATGTTCAAACCTTCTCTTTACCATTGAGTGAGGCCTCAATGCCTTCCTCTTGCGTTCTTGTCAAAACAAATCACAATTTCAGTCCACGATGAAAAGAAATATGACAAGGAGATACAACTCATTAAATTAACTTAATTGAAAGGATAACCACATTCAAACAACTTATTAAAGTCTTAGAATAACCCCCCAAACCTCCCAAACACATCCCAAGATCATACCCGAACCCCGCAACAAAATACAAAAAATCTGCAAAAAAATCCCTAGAGGGACCAGTCTCTCCTATATGAGGGACCGGTACCCTACACCGTGGGACCCCTATGATGGCCAAGGGACTAGTCTCCCTCCTGGACAGGGACCGGTACCCCTATGTACAGAGCACATTTTTAGAAAACGTGTTTTTGACGAACCCCTTCGTCTTCAACCTCCCAAACTCGATCTATTACCTCCAAAACTCAAACATCAAATGTACCAAAGTGATTCTAACATGTGTAGGCTAAAAATATTCAATTGGTGGCTTTAAACACTCTCAAATCCCATGGATTCAACCCCCAAAACTAGGATTTTTCTCAAAAACGAATTTGATGTTTAAACTCCGATCTAGACTAAATGTGAAGTGGTATAAACTTACAAATTGCATCAATGGGTTCACACTAACCTTAGGAATAAGGTTGGAGAAAACTCCTTCCTTGGATTTTCCCTTCAAGAGCCTTGAATCTTCAATTCCCCTTCTTCCTCCTTTGGACTCTCTTCCTTTTCTCTCAAACCCTCTCTTTCAATACACTAGTATAATGAGAGAATGACTCCCAAGAACCCCTAAAATCAGATTTTGAATGCAAAAGACCTCTTTGCCCTTAGTAAAACCTCAAAATCACTCTTGTCTACCCTTTCTTTACTTATACATATACTTAAGGTATTTAATAAAATAAGTATAGTGTATAATTTCTCTATTAAATCTCAACACTCTCCTTAACCTCCAATACACTTTTATTTCTTCTTATTAATAACACTTTGTCATTAATTAAATCATTTA
>NMUG010003018.1:0-15271 GCA_002855965.1 Monotropa hypopitys
CATAAATCAAATGATTATATGTCTTAATGTTCCATAAATATTCCTTACATGACCTTAATTAGTCATTTTTCAAGTTTCCGAAACTTAGCCGAAATTCTGGACAGAAGCACTCCTGGCCGGTCGGACTTGCATCCCAGCCGGTTGGGACCACCCTGTCCAGCCCCAACCGCTACCACCAACCGGTTGCCAAATCGGTTGGCACCTCCACTCAACACCCCAACCGGTTGCCAAGACACCCCAACCGGTTGCCACTCCCTACACTCCACATACCAACCGGTTGGCCAAGGAATCCCAACCGGTCGCCACTACTTCTGCTCCAATTTCTGCAACTCGAGATTTTTGACGAAAAACGATCCCAACTTCGAACAACTCACTCCAAACATCTCCAAACACCTCAAAACTTCAAATCTATCATCCACAAAGTATTCCTATCATCTAGGATCATTAAAACATGATAGAGGCTCTCCTACAACCCTTGATTACAACCAATTGCAAGAATCAAAAACCTAATTTCCTGGGTTTTCTCCAAAAACGAATTTGAAACCAAAACCTCGATCTACTTCAAATCTGAAGTGATATGAGAATGATATGCACATAAATTGATTCGTACTTACGTGTGGATTATGATTGAAGAAGGATTTTCCTTCCGATTTCTTCTCAAATGTCCTTGATTCCCACAACTCTTCTTCCTCCTTCTCTTTCTCCCTCTCTAGCCTCCAACTCTATTATTTGGTATAATGAAGGGATTAGGGAGTTCCCCCAAACCCCTAAATCAGATTTTTAATTCATTTTACCTCTTTGCCCTTAAATTAAAAGGGTTATTACCCTTGTGTGCCATCCTCCTTACTTATATACAACTTTTGTATAAATTGAGCATTTTTCTATTATACTACTTATGTAATTAATGCTTAATTACACCCAAAATCCTTCCTTACTCTCACTAAAATTCCCAAATATTCTTGAATTGTTTTTAAATTAATTTATAATGTGGGACGGGTATTACAAGTCTCCCCCCCCCCTTAGAAATTTCGCCCTCGAAATTTAAATATCTTAGAGATTTATACCAACCAACCTTAAAATCTTTCACTATTTTCTTCCATAATCCCCACTTTTCGGCACAAGATTTTACCCTTCAAAAAATTCGATAAGTTCCATTTCCCACAATTTCACATCCGTAATTTCCATCTTATTTCATTTCTTCTCCTATTCCCACAATTGATTTGCAACACGGAATAACATTTCCAATCCCCAACATCATTACCAATACAATTTCTCATTACGAACGTCAAGTTTCCTCACAACGACACTAGCACTCTACAATCAATGATACCTGTGGGTTCCTGTACCCGAGATCCGAGTTGCTAATCCAAGATCCGAACCCAAACGCCTACCTGATGGCTCCTGCAATCACAGAAAAAGTGTTAGAACTGCCCGGCGCCGGATGTCGGAAAGGCTCTCCGATGCCTAAGTCAGATGAGTGCTTGAGAGAATGATCTTTAGAGACAATAGCTGTTGTAAATCAAAGTAAGTCACCCCTTACCCGTTCTGCAATGCATGATATTTATAAGCTGCTCACATCGCCCTTAGTCCGGTGTGATTTGCGGTAACCGTCCCGGATATTTTGCCGCAATATCCGGGATCTTATCTCTGTTTCCATTTTGGGTTATCCAGAGAGAGATACCCGGTGTTACCATTGATCCGGTAAAATCCTGGAAGGTCATGCATGACCCGGACGAACCGTACCGTATTGTATATAACAGTGATCCGGACATATATTTTGCACCGGTAGTGTTGTTGGGTCGGGGTGACCCTATCGTGTCCTGACCAAAAGGCCCGGTGTATGGGCTAGCCATCCGGGCTAACCCGTCACACTCCTTCCGGTATAATGCTGGGCCAATGGCCCTCCAGTTGGTTCGGCCAACCTATTCCAGCCCCAATGGGCCTGCCCCTAACGGGCCAGCTCCGAATACCCGGCCCAACAGCCCATATTTGGTTTGGTTACCACAATAGCCCCTCAGTACTTTCGGTCCGTCCGGACTGCAAGTATTGAGTCTGTCACTCCGGACGACCAAACCAATCCATCTTACGACCTCTTCCTGACCATATGGTCCGGAAGCATCCTGCCACTGAGGCCATGTCTGAGTCTATCCGACTCAAAGTCGATCCGGACTTGTGTTTGGATTCAACGGTTGTGTTAATACTTCTGGAATCTTCCTGCCATGTGTCATCATCCAGTGGATCCTGTCTCGAAAACTGTGCCGGACCGTTTTGAATATGAAACGCCATTTTCCCTCCTATATAAACGAGGAGCCTCCTTCTTCGAACTCTTTTGCCACCCAGAGCTCTCTCCACTGCATCCCAGCACTTGGCCGTCAGTTCTGAAAGATCCAGGGCGTCGGACCACTTGAATTGTCAGGTTAGGACTACTCCCTCGTCCTTCTTTCTTCTTTCTTTTGGATTGGGGAACATTTGGCACATGTTTCCCTCCTCTGTGATCTCCTGCGCACGGTAGCACTTCCCATGGTGCTGTCGCATTGCTAAAATGCGCCTGGTGGTTCCCTTTTTCTCGGACCAATTGATCCGACAATTCTTCCCTTTTCTTTTGGTCAGGTATCATGTCGGGGAACCGGGGCGGTGCTGCCGAAGCAAACGTAGCCGCTGCGGAGCAGGAGGGACTTAGCCCCTTCGTCGAATATTTTGCAAATAACCAAAATCTGGGACAATTCTGGAGGGTATACGACATCCCGGACAATGTTCATGTTGAGCTGGTGGGCCTGAACGCCCAGGGAGCTTCGGATGTCAGGCACCGAAGGGGGCAGATCATCATTCTCTTGATGGCCATAATTGAGGGGGGGCTGAGATTTCCCCTGACCGGACTGGTTGCCAAATTTTAAATACCCTCGGTCTGACCACCATACAGTTTACGGTAAACTTTTACCGTATCGTTCTTTCCCTCGTTGAACTGAACCGTCAGTTCAACCTTAACATCGATTTGGCAGAATTCTTCGGGATCTACTCCATCAACCAAAACAAAGCTTCCCAATGGTATTTCCCGGCAACCCGGAAATACTACGGGACGGTGGTTAACCGCCTCCCGAACTCTGACCAGTGGGCCAATGAGTTTGTATTGGTCTGGGGGGATTTTAATAATGACAGGGACCCCGTCCCATGGCAAGTTGGTACTTTAGGTAACTTCTAATCCTCTTCCTTTAAACCTCATTTTCTGATTTTTGTAATCGTGTTTCCTTCTCTTTTGTAGTTGCCCGTACAGTTAGCCGGCTTAAAAATCAAGCAGCGGAAGACCGAATCAAGAGACTGTTCGAGCTTCCACTCTCCACCCAAGACGTTCCTATTTTGCTGGGGTACCGGCCTTCGTACCATTCATATATCAAGATCAGGCAGCCCCGAGTCCATCCGCCGGTCCAAGTGACCCCTTCTCCCCCCGCTTCTCCTGTTTTCCGGATTAGCTCCCGGACTGTTGTGATCGTAGAGTCTTCTTCCAAAACAGAATCCGAGACTCCAGGAACTCCCCTGATGGTGAAGAGAAGAGTGAACCAAGCTCGGAACCTGCTTGAGCTGCCCATCCCTTCTACTCCGGGTGTGGCGCTGACGTCACCACTGCCTCCTCATGCTACCGAACCATCCCTATAGGCTCTCAATGTCCCTTCGGATGCCGCCGGCATTGGCTCCGGTAGCAAGCGCAAAAGGCTGGAGTTTGAGACGGTCACTCAGGACCAATTTGACGAAGTCCTGGAGCATTTGTTGGGGGATGATAGCTCCTCAGCTCCTCCACCGTGGTGTCCGACCTTCATCTTCAATGACCGGATTGTAACAAATCATGATTCGGTTGTTAACCCGGGAGTGGCCCCTGTCTTGGCCCGAGCCGTGATGCTTCCCCGAGACGAAGAGCATCTTCCCAAGACCGAGGATGAGCTCTTTTCGGCCGGACTGATGGCGATGTTCCAGGTACACTTTCCATTTGGAATGATTTTCATATGAAATCTTTTTAACTTATTTACCCCGGATTTTGCAGGGGATTCAAAGCACTTATGCTGCCTGGACAAAATCAGTATCCCGGGAGTCTGCCTTGGCAAGAGAGACTGGGCTCCGGAAGAAGGCGGAAGAGGCGGTGAAATCCGGGCTGGCTGAGAAAAACGTGCTCCAAGAGAAGCTGAGGGAGGCTAAGCGGGCCAAGAGTGAGGCGGGGAAAGCACTGGAAACCGAGAAGAAGGCCCATGCGGATGCCCTGGAGGCTCTTGAAGCGAAGAAGAAGGCCCGGGCTGACGATGCCGAGAGGCATAAAGGGGAGCTGGAGGACGTGGATGCCACGGGTTATGATGCTGGGTTTGCTCAGGCAGGGGAAGAGTATCATAAGCAGGTTGAGATGGCCATCCGGAAGGGCTACCTGCAAGGGCTGGACGCTGCACTTGTCCCAGCAAACTCTCCACTACGTGCACCTCTTCCTCCGTCCTCTGCCGTGGCAGCTGATCTTCCTCCGGCTTCTACCGCAGCAAACGATCCTCCTGCTGAGGCATAATATTATAGCCGGTGCAGTGCGCCGTAGATGCCAAGTTTTTCGAAACTTCTTGTAATCCTTTCTTTTGCTTTAACAACTGGGAACTTTCGTAGGTTTTTGCATTTTGTAAGTATTTTGAAGTTTTTTGGTGGGTATGAAATGGATATAAAATGGTGGTTGCTTTCCTCGTGTGCTTTCTACGCAATTTCAATTTCTGCTTTTCCCCGGTATATGTGCCCCCATTTGAACGTGGGCAGAGTAATTTGCTCCGGGATGTTCAAATGCTTCCTAATTTTTACCCGGATAATTGAGCAGGTTTCATCATAGGTTTACGTGATCGAACCATGCATTATCCTTTCGGCTCAATTGGAGGCTGCCAAATTTGGCCGGGGCGAAACCCTTTGCTGTCCTTCCGGACTGTTTGAAAACATTCTACCCAAATTTGGCCGGGGCGAAAGCCCTTTGCTGTCCTTCCGGACTATTTGAAAACATTCTGCCAAAAAATTGGCCGGGGCGGAAGCCCTTTGCTGTCCATTCGGACCAAAAGACTTGAAAATTAAAGAAACAAAAATTGATGAAATTCTTCAAATTTAGGACTACAATTGTCTTAGTACAAACAAACAAAAATGCACTACCAATAGGCCGGGACAACAACTTGCCCTTTTAATGGTAATACATCCTGAGATTCTTCGCATTCCAAGGCCTTGGGATTTTTCTCCCGGACATATCTTCATGTCGGTATGAACCCGGGCTGACGATATCCGTGATGCGGTATGGACCCTCCCAATTTGGACCGAGCTTCTGCTTCTTGTTTGCCCCTACTACTCTCCGTAAGACCAAGTCATCTGGTTTAAATGTCTGCATCCGGACGGTTCGGTTGTATGTTTGTGCCAGCCCTTGCTGATAGTCTGCGAGTTTTATCCCGGCATCATCCCGTCTTTCCTCTGTCAGATCCAGGTCTTTAGTTAGGGCCTTCTCGTTTTGCTCCGGACTGAAGCATTCAGTCCGTATGGTAGGTAGCCCGGCTTCCAAAGGTATCACTGCTTCCATTCCAAATGCGAGTGAGAAGGGAGTTTGTCCGGTTGGTCTTCTTGGGGTGGTCCGGTAAGCCCACAAGACGTGGTACAACTGTTCGGCCCATTTGTCCTTCGCTGCCACTAATCTTTTCTTTATACCGGACTGGACGGTCTTGTTGGATGCCTCAGCTTGTCCGTTGCTCTGGGGGTAACAGGGCGTGGAGTTGAAAAATCTGATCCCGTACTCCGTACAAAAATCTGTGAACAGATTTCCTACGAATTGCGCTCCATTGTCCGACACGAAAGCATACGGGATACCGAACCGGGTTACAATATTCCTCCAGGCAAAACGTTTGACGTTCATTTCGTCAATGGTTACGAGTGGTTCTGCTTCTATCCATTTTGTAAAATAATCCGTAGCCGTAATGAGGAACTTGAATCCTCCTTGTGCGGTGGGAAGCTTTCCCACAATATCAAGTCCCCACTGGGCAAAGGGTCATGGGCTGGTGAGAGGTTGTAGATCAACTGCCGGTTGATGGATGACCGGGGAAAATCTATGACAACTATTGCATTTTCGGACCAAATCCCTTGCATCCGAATGCATGGTTGGCCAGTAGTAACCCTGTGAAATGGCTCGGTGAGCTAAGGACCTTCCTCCGGAGTGACATCCGCAGCTGCCGGCGTGGATTTCGTTTAGGATGGTTGAAACCAGACTTGGGTGAACACAGAATAGGTACGGTCCGGTAAAGGACCGCTTGTATAGCTTATGATCCGGTGAGAGCCAGTACCGTGCAGCCTTGTGTTCAATCTGATGAACAATCCTTTTGTCTGCTGGTAGGGTGTCATCTTTTAGGAAGGCCACGATTGGATCCATCCAGCTCAGACCCAAGTTAATGTTGAGGACCTCTCTCCGTTCCCCCGGATCAATGTTGGGCTATTGCAGTATCCCCACGGTTATGGTCCGGGGGTTCTCCGACTCGTGGACTGAGGCTAATCCGGCCAATACATCAGCGTGTGCATTATGTTCCCTGCCTATTTGGTGGAGGGTGAATTTGTTAAAATTCCCTGTCAGTTCCCTGGCCTGCTGAACGTATCGGCCCATTCTGTCGTCCCGAGCCTCGTACTCCCCTGTCATCAGTTTGACCACAAGCTGCGAATCACTGTAAGTCGTGAGGTCTGTTATTTCCAAACCCAGTGCCATCCTTAGTCCTTCCAGCAAGGCTTCATATTCCGCTTCGTTGTTGGATGCTGAAAAGTCCAGATGGATCGCGTGCTCATGAACTACTCCGTCAGGTGACTGAATCACAATTCCTGCCCCGGATCCTCTGCTGTTAGATGCTCTGTCGACGTAAAGCTTCCATCTGGGGAATTCTTCCGGAATCGATACTGCTTCGGAAGTTGCTTCGTGCCGGGTAGGTGCATGGTCTGGTTCAGTAGGCCTTGGTGAGAATTCTGCCACAAAATCTGCGAGCACTTGTGCTTTGATGGCGGTCCGAAGTTGATACCGGATCGAAAAGTTAGCCAATTCCACAGCCCATTTTGAAATCCTGTTTGACAGATCTGCTTTCCGGAGCACGGCTTTTAGAGGATGCTCCGTCAAGACGGTGATTGTGTGGGCTTGGAAATAAGGAGCCAATTTCCGTGAAGCCGAGACAAGCGCCAGGGCTAGTTTCTCCAAGGGTAGGTATCTGGTCTCAGCGTCAAGCAGAGTTTTGCTTGAGTAGTAAACCGGAAGATGGTTTTGCCCTTCTTGCCGTACCAAAACAGAGCTAACCGAGTGTTGCGACACGACCAAATAAAGAAACAGGTCCTCGTATTGCTTCGGGGAAGTTAGCAGTGGTGTCTCGGTGAGGTATTGCTTCAGTTCCTCCAGGGCTTGTCCGGATTTCTCCGTCCACTGGAAGTTTCTCCTGCTTGATTTTTTAATGAGGTCGAAGAATGGCATGCACTTGTCGGAGGACCGACTGATAAATCGATTTAATGCTGCTGCCATCCCTGTCAACTTCTGGACTTCTTTTATTGTCTGAGGAGCCTGAAGATTCTGGATTGCTCAGATTTGATTTGGATCCGCCTCAATTCCTCTCCTGGTAACCAAATGTCCCAAGAATCTACCAGAGCCAACACCGAAGGCACATTTTTCCGCATTGAGTTTGAGCCGGTGTTCCCTTAGGACGTCAAAAATTTGATGCAGGTCTTGTAGGTGGTCCCGGGCCATTTCACTTTTTACGACCATGTCGTCTATGTATGCCTCCATGGTCCGGCCAATGTAAGACCGGAACATGGTCATTACCATTCTCTGATACGTTGCCCCGGCATTCTTCAATCCGAAGGGCATCACCTGATAGCAATAAAGTCCCCGGGGTGATATAAATGCCGTTTGCTCCGAGTCGGGGGGTACATAGCAATCTGGTGATACCCCCGGTAGGCGTCCATGAAGCTGAGTCGGTCGTGCCCGGCTGTTGCATCCACCAACTGATCAATCCATGGTAGGGGAAAAGGATCCTTCGGGCATGCATCATTAAGGTTTGTGTAGTCAACACAAACCCTAAATTTTCCATTCTTCTTCACGACAACCGTGTTGGCCAGCCAGGTTGGATACTGTACCTCCTGGATTGCATTTGCTTCGAGTAATTTGTCCACCTCTTCAATGACCGCCTCAGTATGTATTGCTGCAGACCGGCGAGCCTTTTGCACGACGGGCCGGTATGCTGGGTCAACATTGAGTCGGTGGCAAATTAAATCCGGACTGACCCCTGGCATTTCATAGGGGGTCTATGCGAACACGTCAATATTGGCCCTTAACTTCTGAAGCATGTCGCTTTGATCAAGTTCCGGCATGGCCGACCCGATGAGGAAGAAGTGTTCACTCGCTTCCTCTACTGGAACACGGATTAACTCTTCAATTGACTTGTCTGTGGCCTCCGTGCCAACATCTTCAAGTACCGGAGCGTTAGGTGTCTCTATCCAATAAACCCGTGTCGGCGTTGTTTTGCCTTTGATTGCTACAATGTAACATCTCTTTGATGCTATCTGATCACCATAGATGTCCTCCTGTCCGTGAGGACCATTGAACCGGACTACTTGGAGATATGTGGAGGCTATGGCTTCCATCCGGTGGAGCCAGTCCCGGCCCAGTATTGCATTGTAGGGGCTAGGGACATCGACCACTGTGAACTCGGTACTAACCATCTTGCTGTCTGCCGTAACAGACTGGTTCACTCGTCCCAAGGGCCATACCGGAGCCGCATTAACCCCTACCAATGGTACGTCGGATGGGGTGAGATCCTCCAGAGGCATTCCCAATTGTTTGAACAATGGGTAGTACATCACGTCTGCCGAGCTCCCCGGGTCAATTAAGATTCTCCGCACCAGGACTTTACCGAAACGCAGGCTTACAACCAAGGCGTCGCTGTGGGGGAGCTGAACCCTTTCCAAATCTTTTTCCGTGAAGGTAATTCTCCATTTACCGGACGGACCTGCCCTCGGCCGCTTTGCTGATAGGCCTATATTCATCACATGTTTCTCGGATTGGCTCTGTCTAATCTCCTCGCTCATTCTAAGCTCTGATGCTTCATCCATTGCTCCGTGAATGACGTTTATGACCCGGACGACGCCGTCATCATCACGGACTGGTGGTGGGAGTAGTCCGGCAGCAGTCTTTTCTTCGTCGATGTACTCCCTGAGCCTCTCAGCTTGTACCTGCTCCTCCAGGAATGATTTGAATGCCCTGCATCTAGTGGTGAGGTGCCCCCTGTCCCGGTGATAGGAACATCTCATGGAAGCATTCTTTCCCTGTGGCTGCCCCATAATTTTGGGAGGTAGCCTAAAGAAATCTTCCTTTTCAATTTTCCGGAGGAGCTCGTAAATAGGTATCTTAAATACCATCTCGTTCGCCAGGAATTCTTCTGGCCGAGGCACCCTCCTTTCTTTGGATTTGATCGCGTTTACCTGTCTCGAAGCGTTATGCCCGGATCCCGACTTGGGGGTAGGCGCAGATTCGGATTTCAACCGTTCTGATCTCGCTTCCTCCAATCGGCAATGCTTTTCTATCCGGGACATCAGATCATCCATATCTACCGGACTACAGAGAGTAAGATCTTCGAACAGCCTACTCCGGGGATCAAGTCCCATTTTGAAAGAGAGAACTGCGGTTCCCGGAGAACAGTCTTCTATCTCATTGTACACTTCCCAGTACCGAGCCGCGTACTTCCGGAGAGATTCCCCCTTGCCCATCCAGAGCACGAGCAATGCATCCACCTATTTTTTCTGCTTCGTACTTGTGACGAACCGGGCCAAGAAGGCCTGCGACAATTCTCGGAATGAGCCGATAGATTGTTCCGGGAGCTTGTCGAACCAAATGAGCCCGAGATCCCCTAGACTGGAAGGGAAGACCTTGCAGAGGAGCTCGTCCTCCGTGATATGCAGTGACATCATCTGGCGAAAGTGCAGGTGCACATATGCGTCAGACGTAGGCTCATATTTCTTAAACTTAGGGGCAGAGAAGCCCCTCGGTGCTCTGTATGCGTCGATTGCCGGGCAAAAAGGTGAGCATATCAATTATGCATGGACCTGGTCGGCCCGGCTCACATTGCTACGGTCGTTTCCGCGCTTGGCATCCAGTTTATCCCGGAGATCCCCGGACTGGACACCCCTGTCCCTTGCATGGGACCTGGAATTGACTGAAGCCTGCCGTTTGCGGTCCGGTAATCTGCTTTCCCTTTGCGTTTTCTTTTCTGTCTAGCCAGCTGACTTTCGTGCGTGGCCGTCCCACTGCTCGTCCAATCCGGCTCCCAATTTCCCGTTGAGCATTCCATTGATCCGGATTGATCTCCGAGGCGAAGCAAGGCAGAAGTCCGTGGGGTCCGGTCACGATCCGGGTCAACCGGGTCCTTTCCTTTTCTTCTCCTCTCATGCTCCGGATGGTCAGCACGAATGGCTGTCCTCTGGGGTTCCAGATGATGTTGCCTATGGTCCCTTCTTCTGTCAGGGGAGCGTGACCTCCTCCTGCCACGGTCTTCTTCCGTACGATTTGTCCTCCGGGACTCCTTTGCCCGGAGCTCTTCCTTCAGGCGGAGCACATCTTCCTGGATTGCGAGTATGATTTCATCCTTTTTGTTGATGCGGTTTTCTAAGGTCTGGATATAAGCTCGGGAACCCTGATCTTTCTGAGGTCGAGTAGGAGCTGTGCCGTTGGCCAGGTTATTTTCTACATTCACAGCGGGGGTTCCATCAATGGGTAGAAGGACAAAGTCCTCCGGTGGATGGTTATTTGGTCTGTTTTGTCCAGAAGCTGTAGCGGGAGCCATTAGCAGTCAGATGCGACAAATCAAGGATGTAATCGCTGTTCTTCCCCAGCAGAATCGCCAATTGTGGGTTCCTGTACCCAAGATCCGAGTTGCTAATCCAAGATCCGAACCCAAACGACTGCCTGATGGCTCCTGCAATCACAGAAAAAGTGTTAGAACTGCCCGGCGCCGGATGCCGGAAAGGCTCTCCGATGCCTAAGTCAGATGAGTGCTTGAGAGAATGATCTTTAGAGACAATAGCTGTTGTAAATCAAAGTAAGTCACCCCTTACCCGTTCTGCAATGCATGATATTTATAAGCTGCTCACATCGCCATTAGTCCGGCGTGATTTGCGGTAACCGTCCCGGATATTCCGCCGCAATATCCGGGATCTTATCTCTGTTTCCATTTTGGGTTATCCAGAGAGAGATACCCAGTGTTACCATTGATCCGGTAAAATCCTGGAAGGTCATGCATGACCCGGACGAACCGTACCGTATTGTATATAACAGTGATCCGGACATATATTTTGCACCGGTAGTGTTGCTGGGTCGGGGTGACCCTGTCGTGTCCTGACCAAAAGGCCCGGTGTACGGGCTAGCCATCCGGGCTAACCCGTCACACTCCTTCCGGTATAATGCTGGGCCAATGGCCCTCCAGTTGGTTCGGCCAACCTATTCCAGCCCCAATGGGCCTGCCCCCAACGGGCCAGCTCCGAATACCCGGCTCAACGGCCCATATTTGGTTTGGTTACCATAATACCCACGGACCTGACATCACAATGCCTTTGACAACTTGCTCTTAGAAATACCAAAAGACTATAGGTTTATCCACGCATGATGAACATAATAAGATCAACCCAATTCTTCTCTCACCATCCCCGAATTTTACTTCAAGAACATAACTCTACTCTTCCATATCCTCATGACCTTTAACTCAAATTTTACTATCACCACAAATGTTTTCACGCCATTTATGATCTGGTCTACCCAAGACATTCTCGTAGTTTCACACTAAGGTGGTACTATACTTCTTTATTTCAACCCCGCATCCCTTAACCTCAATGGAACTCAATTCCTAGCAATCAAGTATTTTCTACCTCTATTGCTTCTAACCACAACTCCAATAACATCAACGCGATTCGAATAGCGATGCTAATCACAACCTTCCTTTTTCCTTATAAAACTACGAGACCTACTATAGAGTTACCACAATAACACTTTGTTCTTAATTCCAATTCCAACTCATAACGATTATTATAAGAACAACTTCCTTAAGGACTTTTAGACCACATCAACATTCTCCAAACTAGCTTGATACCCTCAATGTACCGCTCTACACTTCCAAGGTTTCACCCGCACTTGATTATAATCACTTCTTTCCTCTCAATATCTGATAAACGGATACCCATGTACTACTCATACTCCTTCCCAAGTCGATACCACACCAAGGTTTATATCAAAATCACAATTCCAAAACAATATAGCCAAACATCTGGGCCCTGATCAACCCAACTCTATCAGCACAAGGACATCCTCAAACTAACACTCATCTCCCTTTCTCGACTATGACATGGGTGACAAACCAACTGATACCATTATGGAATTCATCTAATCGCAACTGCTTTTAAATTAGAAATTATCTCCATTCACAACAAGACTTCTTCCCAAAGTATTCTACTATCAATACTAGTATGGTCTAACGCACCAATGAACTCAATAGCTTGATATGGATTCCATCTACGCCCTGATAGAAATACCTGCTATACATAACGCCATCCACACTTTTCTATTACACCCTTCTTATTCTTAGACTAGCACACACGCACATGATTGCGCTCGATTATTACTTTCTCCTTATCTCTAACATTCACTTTCCTCATTCTTGAACGTTAATTTCAACGTGACCCACACACACACTCATATGCCTACTTGCTCAAATGATAAAATTCTCCACCCACCTGATATTCTTTTCATCCCCACAAAGATAACCGAATCGACAGCTTTATTAAATGATAAATCACCTTCAAAAAAATTTCCAGAGGTGGCTGACAAATCTCTACCACATGTTCAACTATAACTTAACATTAGCATATGTGAACCACCATTTCTTGCCAGATAACTCAGAAGTCACTAAATTATTTAGAGTAACATGCATACTTTCCCGAAATTGCAAAATTTAACACGGTAGTGGTTACATGAATAATGATACTTTCTCAAGTAAAAACATATGAAAACAGTAAACATATACCTTTTGCACTTTTGATTGTTCCACTTGCATCGTTCTTGAAAATTGTTGTTGCCATCCGACTCTGTTGTGAACATGAAGCTGCCTTGTGACAAAAATCACTACACTTGAACATTTGAACCCTTGAATCTCCTTAGCCCACACTTCCATCCATAATAAAGTATTCCATTACTGACATCTAACTCAAGAAACCGTTGATCTCTCACACCCAATTAACAATCAACACCTACTCATTTTCTCATTTCAACAAGGAAATTATCTCACCATCCACTTTGAGAATACAACTCTAGCATAAAGATTCTCCAATCTACCCCAAGGCAATACAATACCCCTCAATAATTATTAGTCACCAACCCAAATTCACAAATTTACTTCCTGTTCTTATCATGTGCCTGGACACCCTTGTCCTCATTACCCAAATGATTTACAGTTCCTCCCAAATTTCAACTTAACCTCTTTTTTTTAACAACCCCAATGCAATTTCACTAATTCCACTCCTCCCTTGTTAGCCTTTCAAGCAACATTCACCAAGTTTTCTATTCCCACTTCCTAAAATATGACAATTTAATTGCCACCCCAAACATCACACCACTCTTAGATTTACAATGCTTTATCTCTTCCGCTTTCACCAACTATATAGCATACTTTGCTCAAACCACAAGTTTCACCTCATAAACTTCCATACTCATTTTATTTTTGTCTCGTTTTTACACATGCTCTTACTAGCATAAAATTCATCACCTCTTATGCGAAAACAGTCACCTCAAACCTTAACCAACTTTTCCCAAAAATTTCACTTCTAGTCACGATCCGGTATTACCCCAATATAGGCACCGACAATTGACATCAAATAACTTCCTATAAATAAACTATTTCACCCCTTTATAATCATAAGATGATACTCTCACCTTTTGCTCCTCAACTAACTCCAAAACATCATCAATGCTCTGTATATCTATGGTCAAACTATTACTTCTCTAGGCATTACCACTCGCCCAAAATTATATGAATTCGACCTTCAAATTTTTAAATCCATACCCATCTTGAAATCATATCAATCACCCGCATCCGGCCCAATTATCCTTCGAGTTATTACTGACGTCAAACAATTTCACATCTCCCCCATTTGGACAATCTTTTCAATTGCCTGATTATTGCATTCCATTTGCTTCCTGACAATCACACAACAAGAAACAACATGGTGGAAACAAGTGTCAAATATAAAACTCACGCGTTAGTCAACACAACTCAATGACTCAAAGCGTGACTCGACATTCTATGGTCCACTACTTAGCCCCACCCTAACCTTAGCATTTTGTTATACTATGCTTTTCCACTTAACTTTCCAAGACTTCCCATTAGAAGAGAACGTTGATCAGGCATTCTTCCAATTGGATTTCAAGACAAGTCCCATGGGTGTAAAGACACGCATAATAGTCCCACAACACTAACACCCCAACTTCCAACAATTTTCTCAAACTCGTACCTCAAGTACAATTTCCATTCCATCACACGGTCCCCTAACTCGGACCTAGCAACCTAGGCTCTGATACCAAGTTGTAACATCCCCTACCAAAAACATACTAAAAATTGTGCGGAATAAAATTTTCTTTTCATTTAAACCCAAGAGTCATCAATTCTAAAACAATACATCAACTAGCCATAAGTGCAAATAAGAACTCAAAGCCAAAATTGTTCTTCTAGCAAACCACAATGTACCAAAATTATTTCTAAGGACAAGTACTAGAGGGGAAAGTCAAAGTACTAAGATTAAAAAAATAAGATTCTTCTCAACCAAAAATCCTGACCTACAAGCCAAGTATCACCACCTCAAGCTATGCCTCAAGCTATCCATCCAAATCCATGCTTCCCAGAAATCATCACACCAAGCTTCGTAGTGGACCGCTAGCTCCAAGACCTAGTTTCCAAGCATTTAAGAAAACACAAGGAAACCAGAGTGTGAATAGGATATATTGATTTCACAATTGCAAGAGATTTATAAAAACATGCAAGGATTAAACTTTGCAAGAAACAAGGGTCCAACCCCCAAAACACATACTTCCAACCCCATGCATCCCGTGCTTTTACATATGTATATGGCCGCGGTCCATTTTTCAAAACCTTTCCACTTTCTTTTTTTAAAATAGCTATCACTATATGTGATAGTTCGTATGCCCAGCATACTCATCCAATGTATCACAAGGATA
>NMUG010003019.1:0-15264 GCA_002855965.1 Monotropa hypopitys
AAACAAACTAGTTTTCAACTAGGGTATTCAATCTATTTCTCTTCGGCTTGATTTTTTTCCTGCAAACTCAATTCTTGGGAACAATTCGAGAATTTGCTTCGATTGTCCATCAGGTGTTGCTTTGTCTTATCTTCTGTGACGTTTTGCTTGTTTTCTGAGAAATTGTGAGGGAATTTCTGTCACCAATTTATCGCGAAGCGACGGGCTTTTAATCCTAGTTTCTTTATACTCGTAAATTTATACCTTTTTCTTCATTATTGTACGGATCATTCTTGGTTTAATTCTTAAAATCTGACTGCTGATTTGTGCTTAGATAGGCTTGAATTCGTGTTTAATCTCGTCGGAATCTGTGGATTGTTTCTGCATTACTGAATTTATCTTTTAATTGCAATTATTGGTGATATGTATCCAAACTCGGAATACAGAAACTGAAATTCCAGGAGACGGAGTTGTTAGTTAGGTTGTATTCGCTTGAATCTGTTATTTTCAATTTTGGATGTCAACTACTGTCGGTCTTAATTATTCACAGGAGATATAATTTATGGTACAGATTAAATGCTGCTTTACCAGAAAAGTACTATCTTGGAGACCTTGGAGGTTGTTTCTTGTCAATGATTGCTTTTTTTAAAGGTGCAATTTGTATGGATTTCGACAATACTTTAAGTTGGTGCTGAAAATCGTGTGTATTAATTTTTATTGTGTTGGGTTAAAGGGCAATGTTTGTTGGTGACAGTTTAAAGTGCTCTGTGAGGGATCCCATTCCCATTTTTCATTTATATATTTTGTTCGGTTTGCCTAACTATGTTTTCACTTCACTATGATTAACATGCTTGGCTAAAATTTGTGAAGCTTTTCATCTAGTTTTGGTTTTTATTTATTTTCTTTGTGTTTCTGGATATCATGTAAACATTCCACCAGAGAGACAAAGGGTTTGAGTAATTGCCTTTTTAAACATAGCATAGGTGGAAGTATATTTACATGTGGTCCATACGAGCATATTTACTTCACAATTGTTAGATGAATTTTTTCATTTGAGAGACATCCATGGGGAAGAAGAAATCTCCGGAAATTGTTGGCAATTGGGTGGAAAGATTGTTTAGAGAACTCTTCACATAATTTGGCTTTTTTTGGAACTGAACAACCTTTTCGGGTCCCTTTATTAGTCACGTGGATAAGCTTATTCCTGGAAATATGTTTGGAGATCGAGCGGCACAGTAATATTTGTTAAACTGGATGATGATTGTATCCTTGTTTTCATTTTTGCGTAAATTGTGATTCACGGAATGACATCTTGTATTGTTTAAGTATATCTTGGAAGAGGTCGTTATTTGTTGTAGGACATGCTATTTTGTTCACTTTATTGTTTGTCAGTCTTCATGGAACATTTCGTTGTTTTTCTGCAGAACTTAATTATAGTGCTACTGTGTGAGCTGTTAAATAAAGAGGAAAAATTCTGCAGATATATAATTCTATGTTCTGCAATTGATAGGGTGGGGAAACCATGGAAGGGAAACTGTTACAAAATTCTCTTCAGGTCATAAGAGAGACACACAGTGTAAACATTCTTGGAGAGCCTCCTTGCCTTGCACGCAAGTGGTACTTCAGTAAAGAAGAAATAGAGCATTATTCTCCTTCAAGGAAGGATGGCATTGAACATGAGCAGGAGTCAGGGTTGCGGAAGCTGTATTGCACATTTTTACAAGAGCTTGGAATGGAGCTTAAAGTGTAAGCTTAGATATGAATTGAATTATGTCTGAGAGCACGTCTGATCTATTGTTGCAAAAGAATGAGGCTTTTTTCAAGTTATTGCCTATGTATTTTGGTTGAGTGGTTTTTGAAGAAGTGCAATTTAGTACCATTATGAAATTCTAGTTTATTCAAGTATCATCTGAAATCCACTCATTTTCATCTTTGAGCACATTCCCTCCTTTTTAACGATTGTTTATGCTTATCTGGTATTTTGATGTGAGATATATATCCTTGTTACTTGCACACCTGCCTGTCACCCCTCTCATGAACTACTTGTACTTGTAGTAAATGCTTACATTCTTTTCAAGCTACTGTTTTTATCATCATTTAGAGAATTCATCAACTTTTTAAATACTTACCGAAAGCATGTACTGTTTGTACGATGATTTTACCTTAGAGATCCTTGAAGTAGTTTGAATAGATGATCAAGACTTTATGTTCACCTTCTTGAGTTTTGTTTGTTCAGGAGTGCACACTTTTTTCTCTTCTACATAGAAGCTCCTGCAATGTAACTAGGTGCCAGGGATGGTGATTGGTAATTTTGTTTTGTTTTCAGGCCACAAGTGACAATCGCAACTGCAATGATGTTGTGTCATCGATTTTACATGCGTCAATCTCACGCAAAGAATGATTGGCAGGTAAATGCCTTGTTACTTTTCCCATGTTTGTTTGGCCCCTGTTGTACTTCAATTAATGTAGTAAGTGGAGCCCTTTTATCTTTTTGGTGGGATGAAATTCGTACAGGCAACATTGTAGATGAGTGAACATACTTGGTCTCTGGTGCTAGGGCAGGAGTTGTGTATGGGCAATCAAAATTGAACCACTTTATGAGCCAATCTGTCACCCTTAATTTAAAAAATTGTAATGTAGAAATATGACCCAATATATTGCAGGAATGTTACCCAAATGGAAACCAAGAGGGGGTGAATTGGGTGCCGAAGTAATAATGACCAGATTAAAATTTCCAGGAAGAAGATTAAAACTTAATATTAAGCTATACAAGAAATAAGCACAAGTATTAACTTGGAATAATATTAAGGGCTTCGTTACATCCCAAACCTTGCAATGCGGCAAACGTAGCGGTATTCAGTCTTAAGATTGTTACACGTATATTAAAAAACAAGAACAAGTAATGGAAAAATCACAATAAGTATAGAAATGAAAGTTGAAAGGAGAAGAACCTGGTTATATAGATTCGGCTGAGCTTGTTCACGATTCAACCTATGTTCATTTCTCTTCAAGCAACTCTTTAAGGTTCCACTACTTAGTAGCCTTCACGGGTGACTACAAAACCATTACAACCTTGTGATGCTTCAAACCGAATACAATGATAGCTTTTTGGGTAACTATCAACCTTTACAATTGCAAGAATCACAAGCCAATTTTTAATTTAGCTCACTCGAAGTAGAACAATACAATGAAGGAAGAATATGATCCTACAATAAAATGTACGCTCTCCAATATAAGAACATGACAAAGTAAAAGAATTTTGAGAGAGATGTGAAAGTGAAGCTTCTATGGACTTTTTGAGATTTGTCTCGTGTATAACGACTTCTTACTTGTCTTCCAGCCTCATAGATGCTTATATAGCCCCCAATCTGAAATATAGCCGTTTATGATCGTTTGAGGGTATTTTGGTCCAAATTGTGTTGCTGATATTTGAAATCTGCATCAATCTGCACTGACCGGTATGATTGCCGACATGCTGCCCGGCATGCCTGTGGTGTACCAGTGCCTTCTTTTCTTGATCATGCTCTTCTCTGTTGAAATATGAGTTGTCCAGTAGGGGACCGATGTACCACCCGGTATACCACAATGTATACCGGTTGGCTAGCGATGGCCTCAGTTTTTTCCAGTGAACTTCTAAAATTGCACTTCTCCAACTGAAACATTTATCTTTGTTTGGTTTCCTATCATTCTTGAAAGAGAGATCATAATAGTTGAATACAAAGCCTAATCACAAGAGAGAGAGATATCTCGAAACATGTGCTGCTCTTTTAAGAGATTTAAATAATTTTCCATCAAAATTATTTTGTGTCAAATAATTTTAACTTTAAGACCATAATTAAAACATTTTCATAAACAGAACTTTGTTTTGCCAACAATGTCCCTTTTTTTGATGATGACACAAATTAAGAGAAAATTGTAATGAATTGACTTTTTTTTAAGAAGCTCTCCCTATGAATGAATGTCATTGTAAAAATATATTCCAATACCATAGGAGAAAAGCAAATCCAGTGTAGCGGTAAAGCTACCCCATCGTGGCCTGTAGGTCATGGGTTCGATCCACAGAAACATCATATCTACTTACAGAGGTAAGACTGCGTACATCAACCATTCCCCAGACGCCGCATATGCGGGAGCTTTGTGCACTGAGTCATCTTTTATTCCAATACCATAGGAGAGATTTGTTACTTAAAAAGAAACATTTTTTTGTAAAAAAATAGATATTATCCAAATAAAGTTCCATAGATGATTCATGTAAGCAATTTATATACCCAATGATAAATTGTCGGAATTATCAATTTGCAAAGAATAAGACCGCGTATCGGACATCGTTGTAAAAGACACGCCCAGGCGCGAGGCGCGGTGGGGCACAACTGTGGCACCTCAGGTGGTCCGAGACGAGGCGATGTAATAAGGCGCACGTGAGGCGCGTGCCTCAGCATTGAGGTGCAAGGCGCAGTATATGACGCAACTTATTGTGTTTAAAAAGAAACATTTCAATTGCAAAGTCTTTTGGTGGAAAGATGACAAATATAAAGAAATCTTCCAAATTATTGACCGGAAATGGGATGTCTAATTAATCGCCCTTTGCATGCTGCTGGATATTTTTTGAATTCAGAGTTTTTTTATTCAAACCCGGATGTAGAGCAAGATGGTGAGGTGATGGAGGAATTTTATAATTGCATGACAAAGATGGTTACAGACCAAAAAGTTCAACATGTAATTAGTTCTGAGAATGACCATTTACATGAAAGTCGAGGGATTATTTAAGTTTCCATTGGCCGTTGGACAAAGAGCTACAAGGGCACCAGGTAATCTAAATTTCAAATCTTATTTGATTATTTATTTCTATTTTATGATGGTTAATAAGTTCTATTTAATAGTTGATTGGTGGGTTGCATATGATTCTAAGACTCCTAATTTGCAAAAATTTGCAATAAGAGTTCTTAGCCTCATGTGTAGTTCTTCCGGTTGTGAACGGAATTGGAGTATTTTTGAACATGTGAGTAACTATCTTAAATTTAGTTCATTGTTTTTTATTAAATGTGTTAAGTCTTTTTTATGGAAATATTATTATCTTTATAATTTTTGTAGATCCACAGCAAAAAGAAAAACAGATTGCAACAAAAGAAGCTGAATGATTTAGTTTTCATCAAGTATAATAGAGCACTGAAACGACGATATGATATGCGGGATATGATTGATCCCATATCTTTATCTAATATTGATGAGAGCAATGAGTGGTTGCGTGGAAGGATGAATGAAGAATCCAATGAAGATAGTGAATCGGTGTTCGAGGATGATACGCTAACATGGGGGGAAGTTGCTAGAGCTTCAGGAGCAAGAGAAAATAAAAAAACTTCTACTGGAGCAATGACATCAAGAGCACGATCAAAAGCTTCAACGTCAAATATAGTTCAATTGATTGACGAAGAGGATGTGAATTCTGAAGAGACGGATGAAGAGGAGGATGAAGAGGGATATAAATCTGTTGGTGAAGAGGAGGAAGAAGATGTGGATTTAATTACTGTTGACTTTGATGATGATTAGTTTGTCTTTTTGATATTTGAACTTTGAAGTGCAAGTAGAAATTAGTTGTTTTATTTCTATTGTAAACATTGAATGTTTGTGCTATTGTTGAATTTGACATTTTGTTTATTGTCTTGGTATTTATAATTAGAAATATTGGTATATACTATTTTTTTCTCGACTTATTGCGCATCTCTTCGATAAAGCGCGCACCTCGCCTCGCGCCTAGACCCTAGGAGGCAATTTGCGCCTCGTTGCGCCTCGTGCCCCAAATAACTATGGTATCGGATACGTGTTCAACAATATAACATGATATAATTTGAAAGCAAAAGCTTATCAAGCGCCATATTATTAAATTTTCTCTTTTTCTCCCCCAGTGATCATAAAAAACGAATATAACCAAACCAAACCAAATCCAACCTTAAGTCCTAATCAATTGTGGTCAGCTAATATAATCTATCATAGAAAGAAGAAAAATGAGAACCAACGAGTTAATATGCGAAATAAACATACTTAAAGTCATAAAAGTAATAGATTAGCCAAAAGAGACAAACTTAAGTATGATTTAAGCACAACTCAATTAAACACATTATAAGGTAAAAATATTGGAGTTTGGACAATTTTTCTAATAACTATATTTGATTTCCAACAAAATACTTCATTAAAAATGTGATTAAGCTTGACCAATGAATCCTAAAATAAAATTTCAACTATGATTTGACATTCCGAGTTCTCTTCAAATAAAACTAAAGCAATCTTCACTAAGGGTTTTTGTAAAGATATCTATCAATTGATTGTCGGTGTTTATGAATGAAAGCTCAATATCCTCCTTTTGAACATGATCCCTTATAAAAAGATGCGGATTTCAATATGTTTAGTTCTAGAATGTTGAATGAGATTCTTGATTAGGCTTATTGCACTTGTATTGTCGCATTTTATGGGAATATAATCATAGAATAAGTTATAACCATTCATTTGTTATTTAATCCACAAAATTTGAGCACAACTGCCGACCACCACATATTCTATTTCGGCGATGGATAAGGCGACAGTGTTTTGTTTTTGCTAAACCAAAACACAAGAGACTATCCAAGGAATTGACAAGTTCTATTAGTTCTCTTACGATCTACTTTAAATCCTCCAAAATTGGCATCCGAAAAACCAATCAAATCAATGAAGTGCCTCGAGGATAAAACAAACCTAAGTCATGTGTGCCTCCAAGATATTTAAAAATTCTTTTCACGACACATAAATGAGATTCTGTGGAACATGCTTGAAATCTAGCATTACATACAAACACTAAACATTATATCCGGCCTATTTGCCATTAAGTAAAGTAAAGAACCAATCATACCTTGATATAGTTTTTCACCTATACTTTTACCATTTTCACCATTGTCTAGTTTGATTGAGTGCTCATAGGTGTGCTATCCATCTTCGATCCTTCCATGCCAAACTTTTTGAGTAGCTACTTGGTCTACTTGGCCTGGTTGATGAGAATCCCTTCTTTCGTTTGCTTGATTTGAAATCCAAGGAAGAATGTCAATTGTCACACCCCAGAAATACATACTACTTTTCCTTGCAATTTCTGGATATTTTTATAAGTCTTTCCATGTTTCTCTCTTGATTTATTCCGGATTTATTGAGATTCGGGCCTCCCCGAAGCTTAGATTTTTATGGCTCAATATCTCTATTTAAAAAAAAGGTTTGAAATTACGAGGTGTTACACCAATTCTCCCATCATGCTCATTTCAAATTCACCTTACGTACACTTGTAAAATTCCTCGTACAAGGATTTATTAGTAACACCAAATATAATATCATCTACATATAGTTGAACAATGAACATATTACAATTTGTTTTATGAAAAGTGTCGTATCCAATTTTCCTTTTGAAAACTCATTGTTTAATAAAAATGCACTTATTCTTTCATTCCATGCCCTTGGGGGCTTGTTTTAGACCATATAATGCGTTAGAAAGTTTATACACATGATTAGGAAAATCATGGCTTTCAAAACCTGGAGGTTGCTTTACTTCTTCATTTATAAAACTATTTAAAAATGCACTTTTTTGATTCATTTGATAAAGTTTAAAGTTTTTGTACGAAATATATGCAAGCAACATTCGAATGGCTTCAAGTCTAGTAACGGGATCAAAGATCTCTTCGTAATTAGTACATTCTTCTTGATTATAATCTTGTGCTACCAATCTAGCTTTGTTTCTAACAATAATGTCATTCTCATCGAATTCATTTTTAAAAATATATTTTGTTCCAATAGTGGAATGATTATGGGGCATAAGAACTAGCTCTCAAACATCGATTCCTTCAAATTGATTTAATTCTTCTTGCATAGCTAAAATCCAATATTCGCCATGTTCAACATCAATAAAAGGTTTAGATTCAATTTGAGAAACAAAATCAAAATTGATACAAAAATGTCTAAAAACGTTACGAGTGGTTACCCCATTTGACACATCTCCAATGATTCAATCAATTAGATGAACATGTACCATTCTCCACTCCTTGCGAAGATTTTCAACGTTGCTCAGTTGGTCTTAAGGAGGATCAATCACTTCTTCATTCTTTAAGGTGTCTTCCACACTTGGTGATGTATAGCTTCTCTACAATCTCATCTTTATCAAATTTTCTTGAAACAATGGGGTTAGATTCATAAAAAACAACATGAATAGATTCTTCTACCACATTAGTACGTTTATTGAAAATTCTACATGCTTTACCAGTAATTGAATATCAAAAAAATCCTTCATGAATTTAGATTCAAAATTTCCTATATGATCTTTTCCGTTATTTAAAACAAAACATTTACATTAAAAAACATAAAAATAACCAATGTTGGTTTTCTACCATTCCATAGCTCATAATGGATTTTCTTGAGAATAGATCTAACAGACACGATTTAAAATATAGCACGAAGTGTTTACGGTTTTGGCCCAAAAATATTTTGGCAAAGAATTTTTGCAAAACATGGTTCTTTCAACAACAGTATTTTGTAGGAGTTATTGGGGCCGAACAATTGTGTCCAATACCATGAGCATCACAATTTTTTCCCTAAAAGATTCATTATCAAATTCTCTACCATGATTCGTTCGAATGTTTGAAATGACATCCTTCATTTTGAATCTTTCGACATAATTTTGTGAAAGCTATGTCTTATCCTTATGAGCCAAGAACATAACCCATGTATATCTAGAGTACAACACAACAACAACATAACATAACTCATGTAGTCCCCAATCGTTGAGGGTATGGGCTGGGGTAGAATTGGAGAGGGACAAAGGTCGCTCTAGAGCAGTCATAGTTATTTAAGTCGCAAGGCGCATCGAGGCACAAAGGTCCCGTGGGGTTTAGGCGCGAGGTGTGAGGCTAAGCGCACACCTCATCAAAGTGAGGCGCACCTAGCCGATTGAATATTGTATACATTGTAATGACTTGGAATTTATTAATATTTCCGAAATTATTTTTATGAAATTTTAATTGATTCCTTGGCCTATACTCAAGAATATATATGTTTCGGGAATATTAGTTTGATATTCGTAGGATTTGGATCAAAATATTTCATTATAGGATGGTTCGAAATCAATTTAATCGATTTAGTCGATATTGGAAATTCAGGAATCCTCCATTGAATCCCAAAAGTTGAAATTTGGTTTGAAGGTTTGAGGGAATAACTAGTGTTATTTTCGAAAGTTGGAAATTGAGGAAACACCATCTTTCATATTCGAAAGTTGAAGTGGGAATGGACTGAGGAAATCCCATTGTGGATTTCCGGAAATTGTGAGGGAAGATAGGAGAAGTCCACTTATAGACTTCCGAAAATTAAGAAGGAAGGCACAAGGGATGCCCATTCATGGATTTCCAGAGATTGAGGGAAGGAGAGAGACTCAAATTATCAGAAGAGAAGCAGAAGGAAGAAGGCTGGGGAACCAGAAGTCCAGATTTTCAGAAATGGGTCCTCGGATTTCCGAAAATGAGAGAGTGGCAGAGAAGAAGTGAAGAAGGAAGGAGAAATAGAGGTTTGGACTTCCGGAAGGGAGGCATGAGATTTCCGGAACAGTGAGGGCGAGGGAGAGCCTGTGAGCCGAGAGTTAGAGTTTCAAAAATGGCTTGTGCCATTTCCGGTAATGCTGTTTGAGGGTCGTGCGAGTGGGAAAGCCGCAATCCAGACTTCTGGAAGATTCATGTTCATTTTCCGGAAGAGGATAGTCTGTCTCTCCCCCCTGCTATGTCATTTCCGGAAATGGGTCACCCCATTTCCCATAGAGGATGTTCGGCTGGGATTTTTTAAGGGTGTTCTTGTCTTTTAAGTCCTTTAGTATATAACTTTTCTATAGGTTGTTTTTCACTCATTTTTCCACAACAACCCTAATCTTTTGAGAGCCCAAGCAGCCCCCATTTCGTATCCCATTCTCTCTCTACCCCTTCTCTCTAATTTTCAAGAAAATCTAAGAAGATTCAAGTGAAATTCCAAGGAGAAATATTGTAGATTACGAGAAGAGCTATCCATCCATCTACATTTCATGGCTATTAGAGAAAAACCCTCATCTAGGGTATTCAAGAACTTCATCTTTGAGGTATGATTTTCTATATCTACTATGAGTATGGTTGTACTTCTTATTTTACCCCATTGTTTGCCTTCAGTCCATGTCAATAGATCGCTTTTGGGAAATTTGAGAAATTCACATAAGGTTTGTCTTGCAAGTATGAAATTGTTGATGGGTTCACGTTGCTTGAGGATGTCTAGAGGTACTTCCAACTTCAATTCCTCAATCTTTGTTGTCATTTGAAAATTCCTAATTTCATGTAAACCTTAGCATTGAGATTGCTAACCACATTTGGGATTTTTGTCCAATTGAAGTCCATATGATAAAATTGAGTGGCCAAATATAAGATTGGGCATTTAAGTGTCCTTGAAATGCATTGACATCATATGAGTCATTTGGAAAATATTTTTGGACCAAGCTTAGGAGGGGCTTGCCCTACCTTGGGAATGTACTTCAAATATGTGAACCATGAAACATATAGAGTCTTGCATAACTTTGATATTTGAAAATAGTACAAGTTTAAGTTTGGAATGCTTGGTTCTCATTGCTAGCTTTGGCTAGGAACACATTGGCATTGACACTAGCATTGGCTAGGAATTACAGTTACTTTGGTATAGCATTGGCTATGAAGATTTAATGAAATGGACTAATTTTGACTAGGCACTTGACTAGCATCAGCTATGAACTAAAATAGCTTGGACTAGCATCAGCTAGGAAGAAATATAACTATAAGTATCATATATGAACGCTATGGGTTCTTTTCGGGAATTGACTTATGATGGGATTCTTTGGAACGAGTTGGGGAACGACAGAATAGACATTTAGTGTGTCGACGAGCCACTAGACTGGAACATGCCCACTTGATGTTTTTACTCTTAAAACATAATAAAGATGGAGATATGTGGAATGTCTTTGGGAATGGACTTATGATGTGATTCCCGGATTCATCCATAGTATGAGATAATGAAAATGGAATGGATAAACACATGGAATCATTGGAAGAAAATAAGTTGGCAAGTCATGTGCATGTTATGTTTTAGAATGACAGGAAATGAAATGTTTTTGGGAAAATGTAGTTGCATGGTGAGGTTTAAAAATGGAACATGGCTATGGAATAAGGATTATAGTCATGTATGCTTGTAATATTCATTGCATGCTAGACATTTACATATGAGTCCACGACAATCATATTTATTGTAGAATATAGATTCTCCTATTAGACGTAATGCTCTATATATTTTTCAGGTATTGACCCTAACTCTTGAGGGTGGTATGCACTTGGAGCATCTCTAGCATCCATATTTCATTTCGAAGACTTAGAGCCCTTTTTTGGTATATTGTAGTATGACATACTTTCAATCCTATAACTCCTATGTTTTTGGACTATTTCATTTAAAATTGTTCTCTTATCTTTTGATGCTTGTTGTTTGATTATTATGCCTGAATGGTTCATGTTTTGTGGTTATGGATTTATCATGATGGGATAGTAGTTATTTTCCAACTACAAGCTATGTTAAAAAAATTGGCTTGAAAATCTGGGGCGTGACATAAATCGTCATATACTATATGCATATATAGTATATGTGTAAATACCGTGCATGTACTCCATAGTTGTGTATGTAAGCATAGTAGTTAGTAACTTAGCACATCCTATATTCCTATATATTACACTGTTACAAAATACAGAGTCTGTAATAGGTATAGGTTTTGTAATATATTATGTAATTCACAAAATTCATAGAGATATATGCATATATATACTATATTTTGTAAGAGAAGCAAATTAAAGAATAAATATAGAAGAAGATCGTAAAAGAGGAAAAGAGAAGTAGATCGTGAAAGAGAATGAGAGAAGCAAATTTCAAGAGAGAAGCAAAGAAACAGATCACGAGAGAGGAGAGAAGTAGATCACAAAAGAGGAGAGAAGCCATGTGAGACTAATGCGAGAGAGATAGAGAAGTTGACATACTTGCTGGGTCGAGAGAGAAGCAAATTGATTTGTAGGAGCGAAAAACAACAGTGACAGAAACGAAGAGGAATATGATGAGTAGAGAATGAAACAAAGAGGAACAACAATATAGGGTTTTGTTTGCATTTTCTTAAAATGAACAATGCGAATGAGACCTACACATTGAGCCTAGGCGCACACCTCTCCACAAAAACTGTGTTTCTTCAAATCAATCACTCCTCGCACAACCTGAGGCGCAAAAAGTGGGTCTCGATGCACCTCGCGCCTAAGCGCACTGAGACGTGCACCTTTCACAACTAACAATTACAACACAATAGATTTCGCCGGCAAGACTTGAAGTTCTTAGTGGACCAAACAACTATATATGTAAAAGTTTCAAAGGTCTCGAAGTTGAAATCACTTGTTTTGGTTTGAAAGAGATCTTGGTTTATTTTCCTTGTTGGCATGCATCACATAGCTTATCTTTTTTAAATTTTCGGAAGGCCAATTACTAAATCATTTTTAGAAAGTTTAGAAATAGCATACATGTGAGCATGACCAAGCTTTCTATGCCATAACTAACCATTGTCATTTATGGCCGGACATTTTACCTCTTGCTTTTATAATTCAATTAAATCAATTGCAAAAACATTTTCTTGTCTATGCCCAACAAAAAGTGTAGAGTTGTCATTGACATTCTCAATAATGCATTTAGTTTTGTCAAATATTATTCTATATCCTTTATCACAAAGTTGACTTACACTAAAAAGATTATGTTTTAAACCTCTAATTAACAAAACATTTTCAATAATGGGAATAGAACTTTTACCGATGCTTCCAATGTCGATGATCCTTGCCTTACATTATCTCCGAAAGTTACTACTCAATCTTTTGATACGAGAGAATAGAATGCTCTTGAATTATCTGTCATGTGTCTAGAACATCCACTATCAAGAAACAATTTTTCTTTGGATGAGAAGGATTTGAGGCATACCTACAATAAACATTCAAATTTTGATTTTTGGTATCCAAATTATTTTGGGTCCTTGAGGGTTAGCATGAATGACTCTATTTTTAGGTAACCAAATTTGTTTAACATTCTTGACATTTCTATGACGACTTTTTTTTATAGGACATGGATGTGAATTATGTCCTATTCTATTACAATAGTGACAAATTTAAATTGCTTTCTCCATAAAAGATCTTTATAGAAATTCTTCTCTTGTTGGGGTTAAAATTATACCCGACTTTATAAAATGAGACATTTTGTCACGACCCTGATCCATCCTCTAAGGTTCATTGGAATAGATGCCGAGTGATTTACTTAATCACCCCGAGCCAAAACATAATACATGTAATGAAATACATAATTGAGGATCAAATGTAGCGGAAGTATTAACAATAATTAACTCCAAATATTTGTATTACAGAAATAGATATTTACAACTAAGTATCTCTCAGAACAGACTTACTAATTACAACTGCTTACATACATAATGCAAAAAGTCCTTTAACATCTACATAATATCTACAAACTAAGTAGTCAAGTTTCCTAATTATCCTTGGCGTCTTCACCTGAAAATAAATAATTTTCATAATCTAAAGCTCGTATAAGTGACAAAACACAGGGATACAAGATTACCATGGATAAATCATTTAATCATATCAAAGTAGAAAGCTTTACATTTCACAGTTCAATCAAAGTTTCACAATTCACAGTTCATTTCTTTCACAATTCACAGTTCATTTCTTTCACAATTAAGCTTTCTGAACACAGATCATAATAGTCCATCATTCCCATAGATCACAGAATCACATACCTTAGACATCATTGAGCGGAAAAGCTAGACGTATGTCGCATAATCTCGTATGGCCACGAGCATATTACTGTCCCCTAGTGCATATGACTCACAGATTCACTAGCATGTTTTATCCTCTAGTGACAAGACTCAGAAATAATGACACTAATAGATTCCAAAACATATTTGGATAATATTCTATATCCATGGATTTGCAAGAAACATTTATAAAAAGATCTCATACAAATGAGAATTTCACAAAGCGTATTTAAAATCCATGCATCAAAGGGTTAAGGTCACTCACCTTGATTCATACGTTAATCCTTGATTTATATACAAAATAATAATCAAAACACATATTAGATATCACATAAATTCCATTTTAATTTCTCACATTTTTGTATTATTTATGAGTTGAGTATAATGAATACCTTAGATAAATTCTAAGCTAAATATAATAAATCGTACCTTATATTTCCTACCCTTTAGTAATAATTTCCAGAACTTATATGTACTGGTAATAATTTCCAGACCTTATATTGTACAGGTGGAACAATTATTAGGTACCAGTACAAGAAGAATGACCTGTATTACAGGAAGTAATAACTTAAGTACCGGAAATAAAGCAATTTTTGCTTTGGTTTATATATTCCAGAAGTGCTTTGTACCGGTATAAGTTGGTTTGGTATCAGTACAAAGCAACCAGAACTTCTACTACCTGAAATAAAGGTGGCCATTACCGGAAATTAAAGGTTTCAACATGAACTCACAAATTCCAGAGATGATTTGTACCAATAGAGCCTCTTTCCAGAGATGATTTGTACCGATAGAGCCTCTTTTGTACTGCTACACGAACATTTCTTGCCAAAACTGCTGGTTCGAACAGTTACCAACCTTGACATCCAAAACACTTTTCAACCCAGATTTTCTTGCTTCAAATGATTCACAGAACACAAGGTTTGAGACAATACGTGTAGGACAAAATCCAAAAGTTCTATAAACATTAAAAACAAATTGAATTTAACCTAAACTATCCTAAAACCATTATAGTTACAGATTTTTTCCTGAAATTTTCTAAACCAACTCATGTTCTTCTTTAGTTAAACAAAACAAAAACTTACCAAGTTATTCTTCTTCAATCTCAGCAAATCTTCATTTCTTCCTCCTCTTTCTTCTTCTTTCTCTCCCTCACGTTTTCTTCTCTCTTTGGTTTTTTCTCAGGAGTTTTACCTTAGGTGATTGTCTTCTCAAAATTTATAAACGATGGAAGTATATCACATATATCCCTAGGGTGGAATCCTATAAAGTAAGGCCGATACTAATTATCATGGGCATTTATCCTATATTTCATATAAATTCATATAATTCCTATTTCTAATATTCAATTAACCAGGTAAACTATTACAAAATCACATATGTTCAACTAAATTCATAAAACTCCAAATTAA
>NMUG010003020.1:0-15270 GCA_002855965.1 Monotropa hypopitys
GCAAAATACAGCAAAAGAAAAGCAAAGATGCAAAAAGAAATCAGGTAGTCGGCTCACGAGGGTCTAAAACAACAGCGCCGGTATCAGCAGCCTCGGTCTCAACAGCACGAGGGGTCGACGGAGCTGACCGAAGCCAAGCTTCAGTCTTGGAGTTCTTCATGAGTGGGATATCCCCCACGCTGTTAGCATTATCCTCGGCCCCCAAGGAGACCTTAGCGCAGACCCAGCCCTTCTGCAAGAGGTCCTTAGGCCGGCCGACCTGATCACGACACTGGGCCGCGGCCTCATCAAAACCACGACTGTACTCTGCTTCGGCCTCAGCAGCCCCCTTATCACACTGGTCCTTCAGCCGGAGATTCTCGTCTTCGAGCTCAGCGATCCGAGAATTTTTGGCATTTAGCTCGTCCATGTTGATCTCAACCGTCATCTCCAGAGCCATGGCCTTATTCTTAAGCTCGATCATGGAGCTCTCTGCCTCGGAAATCTTCTTCTGGCCCTCCTCGACCTCCTTCTCTTCCTCCTGGCGAGCGGTCTGGAGATCAAGAATGCGCCGGTCCACGCCGGCGCCGGCAGCCATCATCTGCAAAGAATCAAGTTATTGAAACTATACCGAAGCAAAAGACCAAATGAAAAAGCAGTCAAGTGCTTACCTTGGCGCCGTAGTACATCATCCTCCGAAAGTAGGTCTGGGGGCCTTTTGGAAGCTGCTCCATCTCCTTTGGCAGGGTGAAGGCTTGAAGCAACGCCATCGCCATGTCGGGGTGGTCCGACAGTGTGTCACCCTCTTCGGCAGCAGTGCCCTCAAAAGAGAGCTTCAGCTCCCACAACTGCACCTCCCTCCGGAAAGATCCCGCCGTCTCGACGGTCGCAGGATCAGGTATGACAACCTTCTCTGTGGCAGCTGCAGAGTGCTCGGTAGACGGCACGTTCTCAGATAGCCGGGCCTTCTTCTTCCCCCGAGTCTTTCCTAGCCCGTCCAGGATATCGCCTGCTCGGAGGCCAGCTGGCGACTCCGTCAAGATTGTCACCAAGGGCTCAACATCCATGCCCTCAGTCTCCACGCCCATAGATTCATCCTCAAGATCGATGATTCTTTTGGGGCCCATATCCTCCTCGGCTAACTGTGCGGCGGAAGACTCGGCTGGACGCCTGGTAGACGCCTCGGCTGCAGTTGGTTGGGGATGAAGAGTGTGGGTATACGTCGACGTATACTCCAGCAACGTCGATGCCGAGCGTCGTTCCTCGGGGAGTTCAGAAAATTTCTTAACCCTGTCGGCATCGGCCTGGGCTTTCAAGTTGCTGAGTTTCCCAAGGTCTCCAACGGAAAAAACAAGTGGTTAGAAAATCTGAGAAAAGAAGCAACTTCAGCTGAAGTGACAAAGCTTACCGGGAACACCCTCTCGGAATGGTACGGTAAACACCATGTCCACACCACCAACGAGTGGGTCGAAGAAATTGCCGGAGACGATCATCACATTCTCGGCGTATTTGTCGTAGTCCAGAAAGTCGGCAATTAGGCCGGACTGGCCAGGTCTCCTACCCAGGTAATATTTCCCGGACTTCTTGTTGAAGCCAACATAGTAGCAGCCGAAGATGTCCCCGAAGGTGAGTCGGTCCGACTGCGGAAGGGTCTCATTCAGCTTTGCCACCCCCATCAAAATTCTGAACACGTTCACCGTCACTTGGAGCGGTGTGAGGTTGAGCTCGCCGAAGAAGCGAGTGAGCATAGGATGGAATGGGAACCGGACTCCCCCCTCAACAAAAGCGACGATGGACACGAGAACATGGTTTTGTCCCGCCTCTTTGTAGCCGACAGGGGCTAGCAGGATTTTCACATCGGCCGGAATCGCAAACTCCTCCCTGAAGTGATGGAGCTCTTATGGAGTGTCCAGGTACTGCCTGAACTTCTCGGACCGTCTCTTCGGCGCCATAGTTGGATCTGAAAAGAACGCAAACAATAGGGCACCGTTAGTCGATCCGGTATCAACCTACACTGCTAATCACAAGGAAACCATTGGCTTGGCCTTCAACCAACAGCCAAGGACAATCCGGCTCGGCCAAGAACAGGTTGAGTGTTCATCTTCAACCTTGCAGCCCAGAAACTTGCAGGAAGCTTCCAGGCCACAACAATGGCTGACAAGATGAACCCTCACCCCGAAAAGTCGCAAAAACGACTGAAAATCAAAAAATAAAGTAAGATTTTTAAAGAGAGGAAGGTCAGACGGTCACCTGGGAAGAAGAATGTGGCTGGAAGGCTGAGAAACGCATAGTGGGAGCAGATTGCACGGTGGACGAAGGTACTCTGCACTGTGGCCAGAAATCGCCTGAGGAGAGAGAGGATGCTGGAGAAAACGGGGTTCTGTAGGAACCCTAAGTGTCCCTTTTATAAGGAGTGACCTGGAGTTCAAACCGGGTGACCGACCGAACCGCCTTAGCCGGTCACCCTGCTCCTGCAATCATTACGCCGCCTCGAGAATTGTGGCGACGCACCAAAACATTAAATGCATGCGCACGTTGTCCCATCCACCGCAGAGCCAGCCAACCGGAGCGCGCCACGTGGACGGACCAACTGCCACTTCTGGCGCATGCAGGCTAGCGAGGCGACAGCTGTCGACATGACGTCATGACAGATGCGCCAGCAGCCCGGAGAGCGACACGTCAGCACATTCAAAGTGACAGTTTATTAATGCTGTTAAGGGTCTGAGTTCCAAGACAATCCAGTGGTCCGGTGCTCCTTTGCTTCGGCACCTGTACAACCAACCGGCACCGAGTCAACCCCGCTTCGGACAAAATGCCTGGCCAAAGGGGTTGAGGGGCTATTGTTGGGGGCCGAACTAAGAAAAGGTCGGAGCCACAATCTCCGTCGTGAGGACCGCAACACATGCCACCTCTCAGACGACAGAGCAATGCATTGCCGGCGTCAGGGCCCCCCCTGGGGCTCTCTTCGGCCAGAAGACTCATAGCCCAGAGGAGGTACCTAGTCGAAGAAACAGGAAAGCAAGGTCATGCGACCGAACAGAGGAAGGGCCGACGCGGGAAGCTCCCTCGGGTCGCTTCTGTGCAGAAGGTTCATTGCCCAGGGACGGCCCGGTCAATAGCCAGCTACACCGAAGCATGTCGCTTCGGCCAGACATGACAAATATCTCGTTTACAGCAAAGATTCCCTTGGAGATAGCATTTCGAGTTTTGTGCACATGGAAGACACACGCCTGACACAAAATCAGCTTTTCCGTGATTCCCGCGGCATGTCAGGCATGCTTCGTTAGCTTTTCTTCCGCCCAATGCTGTCAGGCGGCGCCGCCTGACATTGTCGTGGCCGACCAGTCGGCCACACGCTCAGACTCACAGGAGGGACATGCGCACTGCCCATGACGTAGCACAACGTCACAACCACGCCGAAGTGCGTGTCTCTCACTCTCCGATGGATTCATAAATAGGGAAAAGCATTCAATGCAGAGGTACACCTTCTCACT
Source organism: Monotropa hypopitys (assembly GCA_002855965.1). Lineage (NCBI taxonomy): Eukaryota > Viridiplantae > Streptophyta > Magnoliopsida > Ericales > Ericaceae > Monotropa > Monotropa hypopitys. The sequence continues at coordinate 3,474 of NMUG010003020.1, forward strand.
CTAGCCCAAGCTCTACCACTTTGTTTTCTCTCTCTACAAGATCCCCTGCTGACTTTGCCATCGGAGGGTCCACCGGCGACATCCGCTGGTAGCCTAACGTTTCTCTCTTTTGCAGCTAGGTCCAACCACTCATCTCCAACGCTTGCAACCGGGAACCACCGCTAGAAAGGCTTACCCCCAACAGTCGTTTATTCATTTATTGTATCATTGTAAAGGACTATGTTTATAAAGTCCTCTATTTCTTTTGTTTCTTAGTTTTGATTGTAAAAGCGGAACGAACTATCATTATAAAGTCCCCTCACCGCTTACATATGCATTGTTCTATCTTCTCTCCATTTCATTTGTTTATGTAATCGGACTATGTTATAAAGTCACACATCATTGCACTTATTTCCTTTGTACCATTCATATATTATGGGTAGAATGGTATTAGATGTTTTATATTTCCGCATTTATAATTCTTTTGTTTATTTAAAAAAAATATTTTCAAATTTTGAGGCCGTTACACACCAACACATCTAAGATCTCAAAGAAAACCCATCGTAGGTGGGGGCTTAGAGAAAATGGATCAGCCATTAACATGAATAATGCATATATAGATCTAGCCAAAAAACCCAAACACTGAGAAAACATCATCCCAACCGAAACCCACACACCAAGGCTCAGATAACCTCATCATAGCCAAACCAAAATCGAAACCAAAACGGAAAACCCTCGTAGAACATCCCAACTGATTCCTACACACCAAGGCTCAACGAACCTCATCACAACCAAACCAAAATCGAAACCAAAATTAAAACCAAAATGGAAAACCCCTATAGTAAACACGTGCAAGGCTTTCGGTCGGAAAACCCCAAAATGAAAACCCCAAAACAACCAAGAAACCCAAAACACATAGAGAGTGTAAGAGAGAACACATACATCGGGGACTATTTTGCTGGAGGTGCATTGGCTGTTCGACTATAAGCTTGGCTAGAATTGAAACCAAAATGGTGCGATGACTGTGTATTTTTGCTATTGGTGGTGGTCGGTTGTTTTTGCTGCTGGTGGTCATTTGTGTATAAATGTATATTAGGGTTTTACCGTATATGTGTATGAGAGAGAGAGAGAGAGAATATTAGGAACGCGTGTGGAGGCTATGTTTGATATTAGTGTTTCAACGTATATCAAAAGCCGCACATAGAAATGGGATGAGAGAGACTGTGTTTGTGTTTTTGTCATTTGTGGCATGGAACTGTTTTCTTTATGGTTTTGAAATTTTATAACCATGCCTAATAATCAAAGTTTTGTAATATTATTTTACACTCGTATGATTTAATTGTAGAACAATCTCAGCCGTTTAAAAAATCTGAAGGGGTTATGTGTCTTAGATCTAACAATCTCAGTCGTTCACTCTCATATCCGATGGCTGTGAATGTATTGGGTATAAGGAACTCTAATTTGTTATATATATATTAGCATCTAAAAATAGTATGCCATATCCATCTCTAAGGACAAATACATCTCCAAGTTTTTGTTTGTTATGTGAAACTAGTGCGTTCCTCGATCCTAATTTTGGGTTTCGTTTGGAATTTGACAACTCTTCTCTGATACTACCTTTGTCACGACCCAAACCCACATGGGTCATGACCGGCCAACGAGTAAGCTCGCTAAAGTCCCTAATTAATGAGTTAAGGAATTCCATCATGATGTAATAAATAATAGCGGAAGCATGAACAAAACCCAGATGTGTATAATATAATTTTCATTACCAACATGATCCTTTACAATTAAAACTTTCATTGTTGGTACAAAAAGAGTACATCAAATACAGATAATCCATTAAAGCCATGCAAGCTAAGCCTCCAACTCTTGCCCTGGATTTTTTTATTAAAATGCATAAGTAAGAAGCTACTCTGAATCAATATATGTCAGAGTTATAAGTTTTATGTACAACCAAAATTCTACATTTTTAAAGCAAGTCACAATATAATAAGTGACTCAATAGCCTAGAATCTCATAATCAGTATCTTGGCACACAAGGTCCTAATGGGTTTCCAACATCTTCTATACATGATTATTATCCGCATCCCATACGTTTCAATATTAGTGATGTGATATTGCTTTCATAAGTCATCCACGGTACTAGTACATGAGGAAACAATCCTCGGTTTAATCAATATGCAATGGTGTGATATCATCCAAGATCACTTGGTAATGATCCCAACCTTATATCCATCCCTACTCTGCTGGTATCATACATTGCCCCCAGTAGCCGGGCCACCGTGTTCATTCCAATACCGTAATCATGCCATGTTCATGCCATTGAACAAACAAAAATTTCCATTGTTCATTCATGTATAAAAAGGAATTTTTATGCTTCATCCATTTTAGAAATCTCAACATAATAGTATGGGAAGCTTAATAGCCACAAAAGTATTTACCAAAAATAATCAAGCATGTTCACAAAAATACGAGTAACTAAGGCATATAGAGATTCACCTATTTTGCTGGATTTTCTTGCCTCAACTCTTTCCCAATTATCTACAAGAGCCCAAATCTGGTATTTAATATCATAAAATTTCATTACTTATCCATTTGTAACATTGCCAAGCTATTTATAGATTTCTGCCAGACTTGGCTTGCCGGACCAAGTGTGGCCGACCAAAGATACACTAGCGGAGCACATAAAGACCAAGGCCTACTGCCCGCACACAAGACAGACCAAAGGGCTATTGGCCGAACACTTACACAGGCCAGAGGTCTACTGGGCTGAAGGGCTTACTGCCGAGCACACCTACTGGCCAAAGGCTTATTGGCCAAAGGGCTTATTGACCGAGATCATAAATGGTCTGGAAACTATTGGCCGAACAGGACAACCTTGTGTCGAGCATCAACTGGGTTGAATGACTATCTGTCATACAACCAATTATAAGTCTGGCCGACATTAATTGCAACCAAGCATAGGGCTGCCGAACATCCGAACAGAAGGCGCCATGTCAGTAACGATTTAGCCGGGGCTTCTTTGTAACTCCCCGGATTTTTAAGCCATATTTGTTTTTTGAAATATAATTTATTTACAATAGGGGACACAAGAATGGATCCTTACCATTTAAGAAAGTCAAAACACCAAACATCCCCCATTCCAAACTTACCAAAATCCGAGTGTGAGTGCGGAAAATCTAAGTCATAAGTTCAACCATAGAAGGGGTAGAAGAGAAGGAAAAACCATGTTTAAGTTATTACATGCCATAAGTAGTGAGAACCCACAATCGGAGTATTTTTAAAATAATAGAGTACATAGTTCCCCAAAAAACTACCAAACAGCCAAGATGCTCAAGAGGCTTCAAGATCCTCCAAAATCTATTTCTTCCCTACAGAACCTTTAAAAAAAGGGCGTGTCACGCCAAAGTAGGAAATATCTATAGCAAACTATGTAAATAATTGGCATGACTAGAGTGTGATATGAACAAAGGATACCAAACATGAATGAACTAGAAGATGCATGACATTTGATCCCACTACATACATGATTCTCATATGACCGAAGCAAACAAGAGTAAAGAGGAAATGAGGTAGCATCTACAAGTACCCTATTACATGACTCTTCATTGTTTCTCATTTTGACAAGTAGTAAGTAGGAGTGTGAGTTCCTCCTCTTTCGTTGCAATAGTAAATAATTTCCGGAATTCCATCTTAAGTCTATTCCGTTCAAGTTTCATTGTGTGGATAAGTGTTGGAGTCCCATCATAAGTCCACTCCATTCGTTGTTCAATCATATCGTAAGTGTCCCTTGGAACCCCATCATAAGTCCGTTCCAAGTGTGTCAAGTAACCTCGATAGAGGGAAGAGGGTAGTAGTTGGCCGACTAGCTAACCCAATTCCTACCTAGCTTTCCCCAAGTAACGTTGGGAGGGCTCAAGTTACCCCCATTGTGCACAATGTCGCGGATGGAGCGACCATCCTGGGAATCCCATCATAAGTCCATTCCCGAATAATAATCATAGAACCTCTATCGGAAAAGTCCTAGCCATGGCTAGTAAGTCGTATCGTCGCGTCGTACATCATGTCAATGTGAATTCATTTTATTGATTCATAGTCCTAGCCAAAGCTAGTTGGTGTGTCACAAACAATGGTGTTCGTTCTTTATCCCTAGCCTTAGCTAGTCAATTTCACAATTGATCATATTCTTTCAAATTGCCTCATACATGGCTATAGGTTCAATTCCATCCATTAATGTTCTCATGTGTCAAATTTCATAAATTGAAGATCAATTTAACAATTCCATGACCTTAGAGTCAAAACCCCCAATTTTCCAAAAATTATGAAATTATAAATTTAGGGCTTTTTGCATAGTGACCCTTGACATCCAATTGAACCTACACATAACAAGACAAGACCCTAGGGAGGTCAACCCACCCTTCAATTTCATGATTTGACTCCTAACCCTAGGTCTAGAAAATCCATGACTCAAACCTACGAAATTTATAACAATATATTCAAGATTTAAGGAAGAGAGAAGAGCACAACTAGATACATAGTGAGCCATAGAGAAGTCCTACCTCAAAGAGCTTCTCCAAAAATTCCGAAATCTGAAAATCGATGAATGGCCGAACTATGGTGCTCACCGGAGAGCTTGAGATGCGTAGAATAACGTTAGAACTCGGATTTTCTTCAAAATCTTCTTGGAAGACCTTCAAATCTTAGAGAGAAGGTAGAGAGTATATGGAATGGAGGTAGAGAGAGAGTAGGGTTCAGAAAATGTGAGGAAGATGACCCATTTTCGGGCTCCCTATAGTATATATACTCCCCTACTTGAAGTACCAAAAATACCCTTAATGACAACCATTCTGCGCGAATTTTGGCCTCCGCGACCGGTCGACCACATTGCATGTACCGGTCGCGCCCCTTTCGAACAACTCTCTGAAATTCGGCGACCGGTCGACCACATCTTGTGTACCGGTCGCGCCCCTTTAAAATTTCCATTGAACCTACACGACCGGTCGACCACTTCGCGTGTACCGGTCGGCGCCTAATTGGAGACTCTCTGACGCATCCCGACCGCTCGACGACATCTTGTGTACCGGTCGGCCTTAAGAAAATTTTTACGAAAACATTAAAATTCAATAACTTTCTCGTCCGACCTCCGATTGAGGCGATTGAAGTTGCGTTGAGCTCGTAATCGAATTCTCTATCACACTAAGATTTTAAGATAAAATGAAATAAGATACCGAATCTAATTTACGAGACGATTTAATTTCCGAAAATACTTTATAGAATACGGGTCGTTACACCTCAACCACCTTAAAAGAATTTCGTCCCCAAAATTTTTTTAAGGTACGAGTACAAAAAGGCAACACAAGGTCGACCCGAACAACAAAAATCAAAACAACTCCGGATACTTGAGGTGTATTTCTTCCTCCCGCTCCCATGTAGCTTCTTCAATACCATGATTGTTCCAAAGGATCTTCAAAAGTGGGATAGTCTTTCCCCGCAACACTTGCTCCCGCAAATCCAAAACACGAATGGTCCTTTCTTTATAAGAAACGTCGGCTTCAAGCTCGATGTTTGACCAATCAAGCACATGCGAAGGGTCAGGTTCATACTTCCGCAACATAGACACGTGGAAAACGTCGTGAACATTCGAAATGTTCGAAGGCAAAGCAAGCCGATAAGCCACCTCTCCAATCTTCTCTATGATATCAAACGGACCGATGAAACGTGGGGTTAACTTTCCTTTCTTGCCAAACCGATAAATACCTCGATGAGGCGAGACCTTCAAGAATACATGATCACCCACAACGAAAGATAGGGGGTGCGGCGCCGATCTGCATAACTCTTGTAACGACTCTGAGCTATAAGCAACCTCTGCCGAATGGTCTTGATCTGTTCCGTTATCTGCAATGTGATCTCGGGTCCAACGATAGTCGACTCGCCTACATCTAACCAACAAACCGGTGAACGACAAGGTCTCCCATACAACGCCTCGAACGGTGCCATACCAATACTCCCCACACGATTGAGGACTCCAGCTGTTGGTGAGCTACTGAAGGAGTAGAAGCCGCTGGAATGGCGAAGACTCTGCCCTGGGTCGTCGGACCCTGCTGACCTCCTCCTCTCGGCTGGAATGGATGCTGAGGCCTGACAGGAGTCAGAACTCCCCCAGTACGGGAAGCCTGTACTGAACCAGAAGGACCCGACTGCTGTGGGCGCTGCTGCCCACCCCTCTACTGCTGCGACTGTGATCGTACCTCTCTGAAATCCCCTGCCCTCCTGGGACAATCTCTAGCCAAATGGCCCACCTGGCCACAATCATAACACCCTGCCGCTCTACAATCGTCTTGCACATGCCTAGTCTGATGGCATCGATGGAAAACAATAGGACCCCTTACGGACCCTGAACTGGCATGTGATCATGGACCATGAGAAAAGCGAGACTGCTCCCGCTGCCGCTTCCCGCCGAAGCTGCCTGAAGATGAAGAACTGGAATTGGAACCCAGTTGGCGCGGTTCCCACACCTTTGCCCTCGAAGCAAAGTCCCTCTGCTGATAATCTTTTCTAGGCTCTTCCCTGGCACAATCCACAAGCTCGGCAAAGACTCGAATCCGATGACCCATAACCATCCACTGAATAGAAGGATGAAGGCCTTTCTCAAATCTCTTACACTTTCACTCTTCTGAACTGACTAAATCAGTCGCGAATCGAGACAAGGCCTGGAACCTAAAGGTATACTGGGACACAGACATAGTGCCCTGCTCTAAATGCTCAAACTGCTCTCTAAGCTGGTCTCGGTAACTCTCCGGGAAATACTGATTCTTAAAGACAGCTAGGAAATCTGCCCAAGTCATAGTACTGATAGGATCCATGATAGCCTATGGGTCCGCATCTCCACTGGCAAGGAGACTAGCACGTCTCATCTCCACTATAGAACTCCACCATAGAATGGCCTCACCAGAAATCTGGTAGGTCGCAAAGGTAATGCACAACTTATCCTCTGTGATGCCCAAGGTGTCGAACACCCGTCGAATCTCCACTAGCCAATGATCAGCCTCAAGAGGATCGCCTTCCCCACTGAACTTGGGAGGACTCATCCTCCTGAACTCTTGCAAAGCGTCAAGGGTATGGTCACCCGTACCATCTCTAGGAGCAGCAAAACCCCGACTAGCCTCGACCATGGCGGCCGCTAGCTCTCGCGCAAACTGACTAGGGGCAACAAGCCCCTCCGGAACAGAAACCGGAATAATGGGAGGTGCAACATCCTCCACACCTGCTCGATGATCGTCGACTTCCTCGCTATGTGCCTCCTGAACGTTGTTCCTACGACCTCTTCCTAAGGCAATGTTGCGACGTGGAGGCATTCTACAAATATTCAAGAAGACAATGAGAATTGAGCACAAACGAGGCTCGAATAGATAGTCCAGTCAACAAGTAAGTCCTTGCTCAAAGAAAACAGACACGATGATCAGAATGATAGATTCTCGCAGACAAGGGAATCAGTATAAGTAGTATACCCACAAAGAACAACATACCAACATCATTTCAGGATTCATACCAACCTTGGGATCAAATGTCAATGCATACCTAAATGTTCATGCATGCATGCAATGTCAACAAACACAATGCAACCCATAGAGACTAGCGTCTCCCCAAAGGCCTAAGTTTTCGAAACCGAAAGCTCTGATACCAAGTTGTCACGCTGCGGATTTTTAAGCCATATTTTGTTTTTTTGAAATATAATTTATTTACAATAGGGGACACAAGCATGGATCCTTACCATTTAAGAAAGTCAAAACACCAAACATCTCCCATTCCAAACTTACCAAAATCCGAGTGTGAGTGCGGAAAATCTAAGTTTTAAGTTCAACCATAGAAGGGGTAGAAGAGAAGGAAAAACCATGTTCAAGTTATTACATGCCATAAATAGTGAGAACCCACAATCCGGGTATTTTCAAAATAATAGAGTACATAGTTCCCAAAAAAACTACTAAATAGCCAAGATGCTCAAGAGGCTTCAAGATCCTCCAAAATCTGTTTCTTCCCTGCAGAACCTTTAAAAAAGGGCGTGTCACGCCAAAGTAGGAAATATCTATAGCAAACTATGTAAATAATTGGCATGACTAGAGTGTGATATGAATAAAGGATGCCAAACATGAATGAACTAGAAGATGCATGACATTTGATCCCACTACATACATGATTCTCATATGACCGAAGCAAACAAGAGTAAAGAGGAAATGGGGTAGCATTTACATGTACTCTACTACATGATTCTTCATTGTTTCTCATTTTGACAAGTAGTAAGTACGAGTGTGAGTTCCTCTTCTTTCGTTGCAATAGTAAATGATTTCCAAAATTCCATCTTAAGTCTATTCCGTTCAAGTTTCATTGTGTGTATAAGTGTTGGAGTCCCATCATAAGTCCACTCCACTCGTTGTTCAATCATATCGTAAGTGTGCCTTGGAACCCCATCATAAGTCCGTTCCAAGTTTGTCAAGTAACCTCGATAGAGGGAAGAGGGTAGTAGTTGGCCGAATAGCTAACCCAGTTCCTACCTAGCTTTCCCCAAGTAACGTTGGGAGGGCTCAAGTTACCCCCATTATGCACAATGTCGCGGATGAAGCGACCATCCCGGGAATTCCATCATAAGTCCATTCTCGAATAATAATCATAGAACTTCTCTCGGAAAAGTCCAAGCCATGGCTAGTAAGTCGTATCGTCGCGTCGTACATCATGTCAATGTGAATTCGTTTTATTGATTCATAGTCCTAGCCAAAGCTAGTTGGTGTGTCACAAACAATGGTGTTCGTTCTTTATCCCTAGCCTTAGCTAGTCAATTTCACAATTGATCATATTCTTTCAAATTGCCTCATACATGGCTATAGGTTCAATTCCATCCATTAATGTTCTCATGTGTCAAATTTCATAAATTGAAGATCAATTTAACAATTCCATGACCTTAGAGTCAAAACCCCCAATTTTCCAAAAATTATTAAATTATAAATTTAGAGCTTTTTGCATAGTGACCCTTGACATCCAATTGAACCTACACATAACAAGACAAGACCCTAGGGAGGTCAACCCACCCTTCAATTTCATGATTTGACTCCTAACCCTAGGTCTAGAAAATCCATGACTCAAACCTACGAAATTTATAACAATATATTCAAGATTTAAGGAAGAGAGAAGAGCACAACTAGATACATAGTGAGCCATAGAGAAGTCCTACCTCAAAGAGCTTCTCCAAATATTCCGAAAATCTGAAAATCGATCAATGGCCGAACTATGGTGCTCACCAGAGAGCTTGAGATGCGTAGAATAACGTTAGAACTCGGATTTTCTTCAAAATCTTCTTGGAAGACCTTCAAATCTTAGAGAGAAGGTAGAGAGTATATGGAATGGAGGTAGAGAGAGAGTAGGGTTCAGAAAATGTGAGGAAGATGACCCATTTTCGGGCTCCCTATAGTATATATACTCCCCTCCTTGAAGTACCAAAAATACCCTTAATGACAACCATTCTGCGCGAATTTTGGCCTCCGCGACCGGTCGACCACATTGCGTGTACCGGTCGCGCCCCTTTCGAACAACTCTCTTAAATTCGGCGACCGGTCGACCACATCTTGTGTACTGGTCGCGCCCCTTTAAAATTTCCACTGAACCTACACGACCGGTAGACCACTTCGCGTGTACCGGTCGGCGCCTAATTGGAGACTCTCGGACGCATCCCGACCGGTCGACGACATCTTGTGTACCGGTCGGTCTTAAGGAAATTTTTACGAAAACTTTAAAATTCAATAACTTTCTCGTCCGACCTCCGATTGAGGCGATTCAAGTTGCGTTGAGCTCGTAATCGAATTCTATATCATAATATAGGGTCAACCACCTTAAAATCACAATAAGAGTTTAAGATAAAATGAAATAAGATACCGAATCTAATTTACGAGACGATTTAAATTCCGAAAATACTTTATAGAATACGGGTTGTTACATTCTTGATGAGTAGGAATACCAAGTTAAACAAAGGCGTCGACCCAATCAAAGTAATATTTATCGAGCATTGGCAATGCCGGAACCATGGGTTCCAGATTTCTAAAAAGTAAAAATGGCTCGAAATGAAGTCATTGGTGATCAGAGTCAATGACCCGCTTAGTTTGATGCTTAACCGGGCATGTAACATCCCCAAAATTTTGAGAAACATTTTTTTTGAAATACATTTGAATGAACAATGGGGAGTTAGTCGTAGTAATCAAATACAGTATAGTAGAAGTTCTCATTACATTTCTTTATGATACAATATCAACTGAACGAAGTACAAAGAAAAGTACAACAACTGAACTGAAAACTGAAACTGAAAAGAGTAAAGGAGAAAGGCGAGGGTCCCACCCACCCTCGGGAGTCACGAACTCAAGTCAGCAGCTCCAACAGAATCAACTGCAGACTAACTCTCTAGGAACCCCTGCAAGAAAAGCTGCTACAACCTGGAGAGGGGAAAGAGTGATGGGTCTGAGCAAACACAGCTCAGCGACGGTAACAACTAAAGACTACAAGGCATGCACGAAACGTGCAGTCCTAAGTGAAAAGCCCAAGTAAAAGTAAAGCGGACAGTGAAGGGTAACACAAGTACAACACTGTAGGCAAAGCTAAGAGAAACACCGAACGAAGCATCAAACCAAAACCCATCGTACAAGACCACCAAAAGATCTATCGAATCGTAACCACGCTTTAAAACCAACACCAAAGGAAAACCACCGAACCAAGCCATGGAACCCCGGACAATCCTGCCCATTTTCTTTCCTTTAATGTGATACCAAGGTGGTGGGGATTTTGATGTTCTTTAGATTGGAAGATATTGAGACACCAAATACTTTCATTTCATAAAAAACGTTCTTTACTCTTTGAGTAGTAGCAAAGCCAAGTGTTATCAAATCCAATTACATTTTTTTTCAAAGATTGACACATGTCGACTCATACTACGTAAAGGATTTGTTTTCCGTATTGTCAACATGTTTCAATTTCGCATTTTGTTCTAAGTGTCACGTGTATTCCATTCTCGTGCCTTCTAGTAGGAGTAAGGCAAATATCAGGCCATTAGGGATTATCAATCGTGCTTAGCCATTCTGTCCATAGAGGGGATCAGTCCTCTACGCATTTATTCCACCATTGCCCGTCCGTCGGGAGGGTTTAGTATTACCCCCATTGCGCAATGTCGTGGGAGACCCTCTTTTGGTACATCCCAAGGCCTCAGCCTGAATAAAAGCACTTGATAATCCATAATCCTCCGAAGAGCCGGTGGGCCAATCCCACTATACAATTTCAACAACACTATCCGTGTTTCCAACATAGGGCCCGTGGCCTAAACATCATTTTCCAAGAAAGTTCCATTGTTCCAAAACAACCAATCGTTCGTGAGTTTTCATAAACATAGATTCCAAGAATATTTTTCCCAAATCCTTACGTTTCATAAAAAGATAGAATTTCCAAATTGATTTGGGACTTTTCACAAAACTCACCATGTGTTGGAACTTAGTTGGATTCCGTTCAAGTTATGGATTTTAGATTACCCAAGAGTGGTCCTAGTAGGATCCATCTCCGTATTAGGAATTCATTGCATCCATTACGTGTATTTCATTTTGGGTGGTATCATCTTTGAACTCTCAAGTTCATTTCATGGTTTTGCCCGAAGATAGAATCAAAGTTCACATGACAACTAGTGCAAAGGCCAACAATTGTTCACCCAACCTACCACACTCAGTTCCGATGAGAGGTTATTCAAGTTCGACTATTCACAAGTTTCCCACAACAAGTCCCAAGTCGACGCACC